>VXBB01005517.1:1518571-1614558 GCA_013399915.1 Illadopsis cleaveri | reverse complement strand
GGGGGACACGACGGGAGGAGCCGCTTGTGTCCCCGCACCGCGCGCTCTGCTGGCGTGGGGACAGTGCCTGCGGTCCACGCCTATGGTGGGATGAGTTTCATTAAACACACTGACTCCGGGGTTTTCTCTGTTGAAAAAGCACGTTCGAGAGGGCTGCACGTTCTCATTGAAAGGGACTGTCAGCCTGCAGTAAGGGTGAGCTGACAGCTCGCTTTTACTGCGTGATGCGGGTGGACCTCCGCTTCTGAAGATGAGTGTTTGGTGCAGCCTCCTGCGGGGGAACACCCGCCCTGCCAGGGTCCTTGTCTCCTGTGTGCTGCCCACGCGGAGTGCTGGAAAAGCAGCAGGCTTGGCTGACACGTGACTCCCACTGCTCACCTCTGAAATCTGGTGCCTGAGAACACTGAGTTACTTAATCCAGGCTCCTGACCCCTCTTCTGGGCAACGCGGCTGCTGCTCTTTAATGCTCACCACCCCCACCCCCCTGGAGAATACACACCTACATTCCACCTTGCTCTGTCGGTGCCTGCATCCCGATTTTGTGTCAAACGAGACTTTTGGACAAACGAGAACGGAGTTGAACTTCTGGGAGCACCCACCTGCATCAGTGCGGCACTGAAGCTCCTACTAGGGCTCAGCAAGCAGCTGCGGCCTGACCAACACATTCACAACCCTCTTCTTCCAGGGGAGATTTTGTCTTTAAAACAGAAAAAACCCCCATGATTCCCAAACTGCACTCCCCCTCCAAAAAAGCCCCAAACACCAAACCCATCCAAACACCCTGTTAGCTCCTGTTTGCCACACCAGGCAGTGGTTGCCCCTATCATGCTGACATTTTGTCCTAGGTTTTTTTGGATCCACTGATGCTGGGGGCAGGGGACAAGCCCCAAGTGAAGCCCCAGCTCTGCAGTTGCCTATTCCATTCCCAGTGTCCCAGACCTGTACTTATCCCGCTCCCCTGGTTCCTCTTGCATGTCTGCACCGCACAGCAGGGCTGGTGGGCAGCCCCCCACCTGGGGCAGGCACACCTCAGCCCCTCTGCTGCCATTTCCATGTCTCTGCAATTGTTATTAGCTGTAGTGTGCTCCCCATCTTTGCATGATTTGATTGTCATGTGGTTCCTCTCTGCAAATGGCACATTTTTAGGTACTTCCCATGGAGGGAAGTGCACTGGTGCAGAGCTGCTGCTCCTCTATAGGCTTATATTGTCCTTGGGATCAGGGCCCTTTTGGTGGTCTAGACATAAAATATATCTAGACTGATGTGTATTCTTCAGATCAAATCCTTAGATCAAAATATATCTATTTCCATGGATGTTTTAAATTTTTGAGGAAATATTTTCCTAATGTTTATGTTTTATTATTATTCATTTAATTGCTGCAACCTTTACTCATTTGTGTAGTCTCTGACAGAGAGGAAGCAGAGGTGTGTGCTGTGTTGCACTTTTTTTCTCTGATGGCATAGGTACCCTTCACATTAGTACATTAGCATCTTTTTCTCCCAGAAAACTCTTGAAGCTTTAACCTTGCAGCTTACTGCCATGTAATCATAAAGCTGTGTTTTTCCTGCTAGAAATTTCTCATAGGAACTTGTCTGTCTGACATGATCCACTTATTGTTTTTCCCTTGTCAAGTGCAGGCTTGTTTTTCAATAAAAATAAAAGCAAAGAGCTAATTCTGAAATCCTTAGTCAGACAAAGCTTGCACAGAAATCAAGGGGAGTCTTGTCTTGGTGTAAAGATTGCAGGTTGAGGATCAAAATCATTATAATAAAACATTGTCGCAGGAGCAACATCTCCCACTTCAAAAATAAACATCTTTGCTCCAGTTAGCTATTTATGTAGCTGCAGGAGACTATTGATTTAGGAAAGCTTTCTGGTGCACAGATGCTCTAAACCCTTAGCACTACTAAGAAGCAGCAAAGCTCGGGAGAAACAGGTTACAAAAGGAGTATGATGCAAAACTCTGTTCTGCTCCCAGCAGTACTCAGGTACAGCCTCTGGCTCACCTTCACCTGAAACACCCCTTTGCCCCATCTTTGCCCCATCCCATGCTCAGATGTTCCCAGCCAGGCTGCACAGCCAGTAGAATTAAACATTTGCCCATGCTGGGGACACAAGGCTCCAGGGCCTGGCAAAGGCACTGAAGAACAAGGGCTGCCTCCCTGCTTGAGTATGATACACCTGTAGCTTCTCCCTCCTTGCCTAGGAGACTCTTACAAGAGAGACTACGGAAGTTCTCGTAGTTGTTTCAAAATAAGAATCTACTAATCCATCACCAACACAGATCAAGAGGCAGGGTGGGCAGAGAAAGAGGGAGAAAACATGCACAGGCAGCCTGAATCAAAGAGAGAATTTGTCATCATATTTGTATAAATTTCCCAAATTTCCGTAGTAATGTAATCATCCCATTATACTTACGGTAGAAGAATACTTTCAGAGTTCCTTTCGAGTACATTAGGTTACATTACATAAAACAGAAAATTGGAAGTCTTTAAACAGTGCTACAAAGTGTTTCCAGAGAGTCTGCCTCTAATGCCAATGAATAGCAAAGCTGCAAATAGCAGAAGAAGTTGATTACTTTTGAGTCTTGCAACTTACAGTACACAAAATTGCTTTTAAGGTGCATTTCTAGGAATTAGGCTGGTGACTTAAGTGGAAAAAGAGTTGGGCTTAAAACCTGTTAAAATTATTTTTGTGGGAGAGGATGGAGTCTTTCTCACTGCTTCTGCTATAGACTTTTCCTCACCAGGTGTGTAAAGAATTGTGCTTTGTTGAGTAATGGCCACCAGGAACCACCAGCCTGTTTGGCCCCACCCAGAAGACATAGCTACTCTAACAAGAAATAGATAAATTTGAGTCCACAACCAAATTTTTATCTCAAGGGAAGGCAAGTATGGTATTTCCGCACTAATGCAAACAGATGTTAACATAAAAGAAGCTGAAACAACAAATCACTCAGAGAAAGTCTAAGTTGCTCAGCCTTTAATCTATTTAACATAAATAACTTCCATAACTATGGTGAATAGGGCAGTTGATCAGAAGTCCTAGTATGGAGGCTTGGAAGTCATGGTATGAAATCTATTCATCTTACATCCCACGCCTCAAAAAATGGCAATATCCATGTCTGATGTTCTGAGAAATGTCAATACCACATAACTCCATTTAGTGGCCTTTTTACATAGATGCCAGCTCTCTGCTGAAGTGAAAATACTGTTTTGGCATAGTTGGAGGATACTAAATTAAGTTGCATGCACTGGATCTGTATGTCAGCGTTTAACATCCTTTTGGGGGAAGGCAGATGTGGTAGTTCAGTCATCAGGCAACCCTCACAACATTTTCAGAGCCGCCTTCTGATTACCCACATACTTTGAGCTCCTCTCCAAAAGGCAGCAGGTGAACGCTGATTTATTTGCAGTACATCAGAACAGGGTAAGTGCTGTATTACCCCTGTCAGAAGCTGGCAAACCCCATTTACCCATTATAGTCTTGTGGACTCTTGTCTCTGAGCAGCAGAGCTTGACTTGAAAAGCCTTACAAAGACAAAGGGTGAGCTTGTGGTTGTGTTGGGGGCACACTTTGTAGATTTGGTTTTATTCTTGCCCTGAGCTGTGGGTAACATTGCCTTGCTCTCCTGTCAGCTGCCAGCCCTTTTCCCTGCAATAAAGAAGGAATATTGCCTTGTTCTACCATGTCTATTTAGGACCTAGACTCCTGTGACCACAAAATAATCATACACAAAATAGGGCCCTGAACTTAGCTGAGAGATCAAGGCACAGCAAAAATGATTTGCTCATCTACTACCCACATAGGGCCACATGCTTGGAGTAATAGCAATGCTAAAAGCAGCAGACTGCAGCTCAGACCTTCAGAGGCTTGCCGGTTTCCCATGGGACTTGGAGAAGAGACAGCCCTCTGGTTCCCTCCCTCTACTCTGGGAAGGACTGGTTTTGGACCCTCTTGCAGCACATGTGGGTCCAGCAGCCCTCTATGGGGCATGACCTAGGAAACCCTGAGAGAGATTTCTACTTATGAGTACAAAGCTGCAGGGTGGCCCAGGGGACATCCCTTGTCGTGTCCTTCGTCCTCCGTCAGGGAATGAAGGAGCTGAGCCATAGCAGACAGCCTACAAAAAATTAATTTATTGTTGGTTGTCTGGGTCGAATTGACTGAATTTAAGGGGTTAATGCTCATCATTTCCAATGGGTCTCCCCATTCATTTAACAGAAGAAAATGACCAGGGAGGGATCACAACTGCCACCATCACATAGACTGCTGCTTGTACTTTCCTGTGCAGTTTCACATACAATGTTTGTAAGAAAGAGTCATTTGTATGCCACCTGCCCTCCAAAATGCAAATCCTCCACTTAAAATGAGAGCAGTGGGCAGCCTGCAGACTACAGGTGACATAAACCGGAGTTCAGGAGCTCATGATATCATAAAATGGAATACAAGCTGCAATGTTTGCATTTAAATTGAGTTCTCTGAAAAAATTCTTTGGAATTGTTCACAAACAAGGGGTTCCAGTAAAAATGTGACTAATACCATTAGTCATCACAAGTGGACCTTCCGCATTGCCACAGCCACCAGTGGCAGAGTTCCTGTTACCTTCAGCAAGAGCAGGTTATGTTTCTGGGAGATTTACTGCCCTTACCTAGCATGTCAAAACCATCCAGGTCCACAGTATGTGAAATATAATGCTTGATAGCAGAAGAAAAAACTGTTTTGGAATACAAGGAAGCTGGTGTGAAAAGGGGCAATAAAAGAGTGCATTAGATGATGATGCCTCTTTTGAAAGGAAATTCACAGGCATCTGGGACCATTACATTTCATATCCCAGCAATCAGGAAATTAACCTTTAACCCTTCTCTGTTGACCTCCTCTCCTTTCTCTTTTTCTGTCATTCATTGTTTTTTCCTAATGACTGGAGAAGATAGATACAGACTATGATTTATGCTTCCAAAGGCTACAGTCTGCCTCCTTCCTATACCTTCCCAAGTGCTTCAATGTCTGTGTTCACTCAACTCTAGAAAGAGTCAAAGCTTCACTCAGATTTACTTCCATGTCATACTTACCAACACCTGAATTGTTCATGCTTCATTTATTCCAAACCCCATGTTACTTAATTACCCCTGACCTAGGAATAAATCTTACTCTCATCTTTGCTGTCACCTGGAGGCAGGCAAAGCACTGGAGGTGTTGGGAGCCCTCTGCTTCAAGGAGAGGCTGGACCCCTTGGACTTGCACAGGGTGATGCTGCACAGGAAGCATAAAAAATAAATACACCCTGACCCTTTAAAAACCAAAATCAGGAGTAGGAGTCGTCTCTAACATCTCAACCCGAGGGAGAGGAATGACGGAATGAATGACTGTTTCACCCTCTGATCCCAGGGAGGTCTGGCAGACACAGCATCAGATAATAGGTTTCAAAAACAAGTGTGACAACATCACTTCTAAGAACAGAATGGTGACTATAAAGGCAACAAACAATGGTTACAACTCTTCAGGGCTATGATGACTGCATACAAAATCTCTGAAATGCTGTGAGTTAGCAATATTAGCTTTATCAGGAAAAGAACTAGGAGAGTGAGACATGGCCTCTTATCGTAGAAAATGGAAATTCTGTCTAAGTAAGTTCTGAGCAGCCTTTGCCTGCAGAGCAACTGAAAGTCCTGAGTCATCACACTGAATTGTAAGCTGCTGGCTGCAAATCCAACACCAAATTCCCACCTATGTTCACTGCATGTATCAGAAAACAAATTTTGCTGACATAGCTGCACTTCACTGCATGCCAAAGTGTGAGTTTCTTGTATATTTTTGTTTTCCTTGGAGGTTTCCCCTCCCTGCCTTGGGTCCTGCCACATACCAAGAGCTAAGACTGGTGTAACTAGTCCTCAGACCATCATGCTCAGACACCTGGTGACTTGGTTCTTGCCTACACACCTGGTTTTTCAACTTTTTGACCTGAAGAAGCTGAAGGTCCTTCCCTTTAAGCCTTGCTAAGGTCACACTGGTACTGTTCAGCAGCTCTGGAGTCACCCTGAAGCTGTGTGCTGATTTAGCTTTGAGGGATGGCTTTCCTTCCAGAACCATCTGAGTGCTTGCCCAGAGAAATGATGACTGTGTGGGCACCGCCTGCAGTTCCTGATGGCTGGCCCAGCTTTGCAGGGAAGATATATTGGGAAGAGGCGATTTTTTCAGGTTACTGGATAGGAGTGTGCTCAGCATGATGGAGGGTGGGAGTCTGCTTCCCCACCAGAACTGCACCATCACTGCTTGTCCCCTGCTTTTGGGCAGACCCTGCCAGCTCATGAGGTACCATTCAATTTTTTTCCTCTGGGCCCTGTCAGAGGATTTGCTGCTATTTGCAGAGAGCTGCTCTGAAGCTTCTGGGGAGGTGTAGTTTTAGCTGGTATGTTTGCCAGCCACACGAGGTGACTGTCTCCTCCCCTGGCTGTGGCAGCCCCAGCAGTCTTTGCTTTTGGTGGGTGCTCCCATCCGTGCAGGAATTGCAGCAGTGGCACGTATGTGTGGGACAAAAGGGTGTCTCCTTCTCTGTCTGGGACCAGGAGTGCTCGAGGGACGGCGTGTCAAGAAGCTGGTAATAGAAATAAATGAAGGTGAACCCCCCTCCTATTGTCCACAGAGGCTATTTTTGGTGCAACTATTTTAAGGATTGTTCTCCTGGCATTCCACATCCTGACATTTCAGCACATTTGCCTCACCTACTGTCTGCATTACTGGGTGTTCAGCTACAGATCATCCCTATCAAGCCACTGCAGTGATTTTTTTATGCTCTATCTGTGTTGTACACACAGTGTCATCAGCACCTTTTATTTGTAAAACAATAACTCCAGGAATAAAAGGGGTGTATCCACTCTCCCCCTGCCCCCAGCACTTACAAGCCTCAGCATCATTTTAATATTCAACGTATGATGCCCTAGTCGAGCAAAACACACTTTGTGCAGGAGCTGTTTAATAAAATAAAAACACGCTCCAAAGTGACCCACACGGCAGGGGTAATTTAGTATGCTGCTCTTTGTGCTTTCTGTCTTACTTTTGCTGTTTACAGATATTTTTTTCCTCATCAGTTTGCACAGGGAATAGATGCTGACGTTGTCCTTTTCATGAATAAATCTCTTTTTAGCATGTTGGCCAGCACAATAAAAAAATTATCAAACAAATTAGAGCCTGACCTGCAACCTTTTCTGATGAAAAAGAAAACCTATTTGTGGGCCAGCTCCCTGGCTTACAAGGGGCTTTTTCTGGAGGAAGAGCTGCTCACGTGAGCTACGTACAAGGTCTCAGAATTTTTGTGCTGCAGAGCTTGACTGTCAGCCAAAGCTGGAGGCGGCTCAGCAAAGGGAATAAAGGTAGTTGTCAGAGACGAGTCTCAATTTCCTCTTCCTCTGCCACCTGCTGCGTTGGAAGGACCAAAGGTTACTGTAATTTATACTATGGCTTAAAGTCTTGGTGGAATGGTTTGCCTCCAAAGCAAGAATTATGTCTGTGATAGCTTTTGCAGCAGGAGAAAATTTTAATGGTGCCTCCAAAATTACATAGATTGCAAAGTAGATTGATAGGAAGAAGTGCCCACAAAGGCTGGGCACTTTGTGGGCCCTCCTCCCTAACAAAAAATATGAAAGCAGCAGCTGAGCCTCAGGTACCCTCTGAGCTGTTGGTATCTGGAGGCTGAGTGTCTAAAGGAGAGGCACTTCCCTACACTACTCTTCTGCCTTTAGCCATGGGAACCTTCCTCTGACTTGTTGTGTCTGTCCGTGTGTTCAGAGCTAACACCAGCGATTCCCAGCTCCAAGTTACAGTGTTTTCATTTGTTTACATCCAAGCTACAGAGAGCAAATGGCAAGGAATGGTCAGAACATGGCATATATTGCCCCAAGTGCCATCCATTAAGCTTCCCACTTCCCTCCTGCCTTCAGTGGGACAGGACTTGTACCCATCCTTGTGCAGGTGTTGAGGGACCAGGACAATGCAAATGCTTATGACCTGCATCCTCACCAGCTCAGCTGGAAGTGGATACCCTGGCCAGAGCAGTTTGCCTGGCTCAGAAATGCCACCCAGCTTCACCCAGGGGATTTTGTGTGTAGATCAGGAGGTTGTACAGGAAAATGTCTGAGAGGCAGCAGAGCTCTGCCACTGAGGTTGTCCCCAGCACATGCCAGCTGCCCAGGCAGTGCAAGGGTCCCAAAGTGAGCTTGTAGGATGAGCAAAGCATCTTTTCCTGTGCAAGAGAGATGCCTTCTCGGGGGGTTTAGCCCAGAGAGTTGGGCTAAAACCATCCATGGGTTGTCTGCTGCCTTGTGCCCCCTACTCTGGCACACCTTTTGCCAGGCTTCTCCTCTGGATGGTGAGGAACAGCTTCAGCTTTCTCAGCCTTTCAAAGGAAGAAAATTGTGTTCCCAGAGATGATTCCCAGTTCACAGGGTTGTGGACACTGACTGCCCAAAGGTGGAAATAACAGGATAGGAAGTGTGTGTACACAGAACTATTTTTATCAATGTATGAATTGTAGTAGGTGCAATAATAAAAAATTAAAAACTGGTATGACTAACCCAGGCTCTCAGCAGCCCTGGGTCCCACTGTGCTGAAAATGGTATCAGCCTAAGTCTTTTATGAGCTGAAGACTAACAGGTAAGCAAAGCTCTGCTTGGTATCTTCCCTTGGCTCCAGCAAGAATAGTCAGTAAGGCCTTTGTGTTGTGCCTGGCAAGGAAACGACAAAAACAGCTGCAAATTCAGCCAAGAAAAGCCCTGCAAGGGTAAAGATTATAGGATTTCAACTAAGCAGCAGAAATGCACTTTGGTATGAATAACTTTATAGGCTAATATGCCAATGCATGCAGGAAACGTGGTGCCCCAGCTAGTGTTGGTTGAGTGTATCCAACAGCAGCCAGCAGCCTGTGGACACCAGTTTTGACACATGGTGGTGGTTAGGAGAGTTTTAAAGGGTAACCAAGAAAATGCCAGCAAAATCCTATGAAACAATGCTAATTTTACAGAACCAAATATACAAGATGGATTATTTAGTAGAAAAAAAAAGGAAATAAAACCCAGAAGGCAATAATTCTATCAGTGACAGCTGGCTGGACGTATGTCAGAAGGGGAGGCTAATTGAAGAGTTGTTTCTGCAAATACCCAAGATGCAAACAAAACCAAGAGTCTCCTGCTTTCTGCAGTGCTGCCAAAGGTCTTCAGGCACCGAAGTCCAGGAGCAGAGTCATCAGAGCCTCCCTGTATAAGAAATAAACAGGCCCCCAGATCTGACCACTGCCACCCAGAATAATCTGTCTTTCTCCTCTGAAGGGGCAGTCAGGGACCCTAAGAGCATGAGGGAGGTTAGTCATGGTGGTTGTGTCCAAGGCCAGAAGGCTACTCTCATTTTTTCTTGCTTCCTCTGCCCCTCGGTATAGCACATTTAATCTCTGTATGAAGCACAGGATGTTCATGTTTGCCTGAAGCACATATTTCAGAAAGACTTTAATAATTCATTGAAATAATTAAGGGTGAGGAAATCCATAACTTTCTGTGGCAGTTTGCTCCCACTGCCCATCAACCCTAGTGCTAAAAATGTGTGCCATATTTCCAGTTGAACAGGTCTGATCTCACCATCCAGTCTTTGATATTTGCTGTCCTTTTCCTCCATGAGGTTAAAAGAGCTCTTATATGCCCAATATTTTTCCTCCCTTAGAGTGGAAAAAGCTGATGTCTATCAAATCATTCCTCAGTCATCTTTTTGATGAGCTAGACAGATTGAACTCCCAGCCTTCCACCAGAGAATTGCTCCCTGGTTGTCCTGTTGGTTTGGAGCTCTCTTCTTTACATCTTTGCTGACTTTTTTCAAATACTTTTGATAACATGGAATGTCAGAAATACACTCACTATTCCCAGTTTAGTTTCATCAGTGCTGCATACAGATGTGTGGAGGGGGGAGGGTTTGTTTGTTTGGGGTTTTTTTCTGTGGTTTTTTGTTTGCTTGTTTGGGTGTGGTTTTTTGCTTGTTTTTTTTTGTTTGTTTTGGTTTGTTTTTTTCAATAGCTAGCTGTTTTATCCTTGGCCATTAGGGTCCCAGGATTTCTCTGAAGGACTCATCCCAGGCTATAGATGTTTCCTCTAGAAGCATCGAGCATTTGCGCCTCACTTCGCACTGCTTGTCCTCACAGCCACCACTTCTTTTTCAGGATACAGATCCCTCTTCCTCCAATTTTGGAGCCAGCTCACCTGTCCTTTGCTGAGAGTCCCATTCAGTCAGTTGTCCTGGCACTTGCTTAATCTTGGCCCTTTATTTTTTAGTGTCTCTTACATTGTGAGAGCAAAGAGATTCTAGGGGGGTAGGTTTACAGCTTTTATTGATTCCCTTTCTTATACGCACAAGACTAAACAGCAAACACGAAGTGCAGGAATAGCCAGAGAGAAACTGAGCACAGAGAGCATTGCCACATGTCCACATCACCCAGCAAAGAATCTCTGTGAACAAACAAAGTTTCCCAAAAATCTAGAGGGACTTTGCAGGACTTGTGAAATCAGAGACAGTTTAGGTCTTTGGGTCTCAGGGGAAAAAATTGGAAGTGTGGTTTGGGATCAGAGCTGGGAAGCACAGCTCTTTTCAAGAAAAGAGTAATAGTTTGCTTTGTGGATAAGCACTAGAGATAATGAAGGAACAAGTTTTGAGAAATTTTGTGCTGAAGGTTTCTTGAATTTCAGCAATTTACACCAAGACATTTCTTCCAACATCTAGGAAGACAACTTGTGTGAATATATTTGTGATTGTATGATCAGTGAAGGCTGTACATGAAGCAAAATCTTTGCCAGTGTTGTTAGAGATAATAGCATTAGGGAGAAATCCCAAGCAGGGATAATTACTCAGTGTTTAGTACGCCTGGTTATGCAAGCTGCCAAAAAAGTAGGGAATGTGAATACCTCCAAGGAAAGACTTTTCTTAATGATGATTTTGTTGTATCACCATCATGCATTTGTTTGCTTGCGAAGGTGGGAGGTGTGTGCTGTTTATTTACCTCAACTGATGCACAAAAAGAATAAATAAAACTTGGCAAGCTGAAGTGAGGAAAGATGGGCAAGTCAATAAATCACAAAGTCATTAGGAGCACAGAGCTGGTTTTATTGCATTGTGAAATGCACAGGAAGCACACAGGCATGAGTCCAGTCACAAGCATATTAAGAGATGAGCCATTGCATTTTGAAGATTGATATTTACTGAGGGGGCATTGTAAAAGAAGACATTACAGGAGTCAGAATTAGAGGCTGTGAAGAGGTAATTGCTTGCTATGACCACAGACTTCACAATGGAGCTGATTTTCACACGCAGTGGAGTTTGTTGTCTCATTCATTGTTGGGCCATGGTGTTGTGGAGCTGTGGAGGAGCAGGACAGCACTGTAGGGCAGCCTTGGTCACTTCACTTGCTTGGCTGAGTGAGACAAGGTGTTGCAGAAGAGGGCAAGAGGAATCTTCATCCCCACTGCCAGAAAAACCAAGTCCTTCACTCCCCAGAGTCCATACCAGATGGATTAAAGTAGGTAAACAAGAAACAATCTTCTCCCTTCTTCCCCAATCCCCTTGCCAAGGACTACAGATACAGCAGAGCAAAGGAGGAAGGCCAGTGGGAAGTGGTGGTGCCCATCCTCAACTGTTTAGCAGATAGGTGGGTTACCATGTCTGGTCAAGGTGTCCAACAGGTGCAGCAATGCAGCCTGTAGAGTATCTGGGTGCTCCAAAGAAACTGGTGATGTGCAGCTGGTTAGAAGGGAACTAGAAGCAACAGCCAAGAGGGTAAAATGCTTGCAGGTTATGTCAAAAGGCACCTCGCTACCTGGTTACAGTAAAGGTATTTCCAGTTATCAGAAAATGTTTTAAAAGGAAATTAAAACAGGCAGAAGGTAAGCAGCTGCACAGGCTGTCGAAGATATCCTTAAGAAGGGTAGGTTGTGTCCACACCAAGGAAAGCAGAAGAGTAAACAGGTGGAAACCCATAGTAAAAGCAGCCAAAATGGATTTTTGTGGAATAAATGTTTTGGGCATAAAACCCAACAACAAAACCATTTTCAACTACATCAGGCAGAGGTTACTTGCCAGCCAACCCGTAGGGCCTAGGGATGACTGTGGGGTAATGGGAGCACTTAAAGATGACAGGACCATAAGAGCAAAGGCAGACAAGATCTCTGTGCTGGTGTTTACTGGAGAGGAGCCTCAGGAGACCTCCCATGCCACAGCTTTTTCCAGCTGGAGATGAGCAAGAAACAGCCTCAGATTGAACTGTCAGAAGAGGAGCTTTTAGAACAAGTTGATGAAATGAATAGTAACAAATCACCGGGTCCAGCTGGGATTCAGCCTGGGTTCCCAAGGACACTCAATTACAAGACTGCCAAACTACAGACTACAATGTGTAACTCCTGCCTTCCATCAGTCATGTGCCAGGAAATGGAGGTAGTAAATAGGATACTCTCTTAAAAAAAAAAAAAAAAAAAAAAAAAAAAAAAAGCTTTGGGAAACCACAGTCTTGTCTGTCTGCCTTCCCTTCCAAGCAAATTGTCAGGCAGTGATGAAAAAAAGACCAGACAGACAGGTTGAAATGATACCAAAGATCTGTTACAGCCCTTCAGAAGAACTGGTAGGTTTGTGGATGAGGATGACTCTCTGGACACAGTTCATTTGGCTTCCCCAAAAGGTGATGACAGGTCTGTCACCCAAGTGTCTGCTTATCGTTTAGGAAAGCACACAGATGTGTCTCTGTAGTGGTAGTATTGATGATATGCTCTGAGTTTTGCTCTCACGCTTATGTGTGAGCTGGACTGAACTCTGCAGGGGCTGAGAAGGAGGACAGTCACCTGCCCTGTGGCTCATGCCCCACTTGGGCAAACCTCACTATGTCCTGGAGCTCCTACAGGGGATGTGGAGTCAGTAAATATCATCATCATCATCTTCATCACTGACAGAGTGCTTTAGCTTAACACAAATCCCATAGTGCTATACAGAGGCAATAATAATGAAAAAACTGGGTTCTTGCCCATAAATATTGTAGCTACAATGCATACAGTAGATGCTTAGAAACAGTATCCAAGACTGGATTTGATTCTTCTGTAAGGGATGGTTTCATTTTGGCTGTTCCAGAGCACACCACCAGAGCTAATGTTTGGGTCAAAAACCCCTTTCCAGCCCACATCCTTCCCTGCAGCACTGCTGCCTGACTACCCTTTTCCTTGTACAGTGCATTATTCCTATCTTGTTCTTCTATTTATTGGATTGTGTCTGCTGCTGGAGAAAAGATTCTGGGTTTTCCAACTTGGTTCTGAATGCTAATCTCAACCTGCAGCCTACTTGTAAACCTATTTAGTTTGGTCTTATCTGCAAGTAAAATAAATATCTAAGCTATTCAAAGCAATGTGAGGAATTTCCATTTTTGAGCTGACAGCCTGGTTCCTGTGCCCTGATTGGGGTATACTGGAAAGGAAACTTGGAATGCTTCTTCTTTTTTGGGATTTGTTTGGTCCTGTTTTGCTAATTTGAGTGAAAGACCATTGCTTGAGGTTATAGAATCAGCTGATAAACTTGTTTGCGGGGTTTAAAAGAATAAATCGAACAAGGAAGCTGCTGGATGTGCATTCAAAAATAAAGTTCTGGTTTTGCCTTTGAACAGTAATGGTATATAATGTGATGATTAAAATGGAGGATGAGGAAATCTGTTGCTTTGAATGATTTAACCAGTTATTTCCATAGGAGCATGTCAGAGAATCAAGGACACTTGATTTCCCTTCATTGTTCTGCACAACTGAATATATTTAGGTCATTATATCTGAATAAACAAAATAACATTCTTTAAAACAACAACAAAAAGAAGAATTGTGATAGAAGCAGCAGGTTAAGCGTGGAAAATCTGATTTAACAATTTTCAAAGTCCTTTTTTCCCATTGATGAACTGGGGATTTACATGACTAATGTCTATTAAAACACTTAAATACCCTTTGCCTCAATGGGAACTGACAATGGGCAAATAAATCCTGCCTGCAGCCCATTCTGTCATATGAATCAAGCCTATGAATGGTATGGTTTCTTGATGGGCTATTGGCTGGGGTGGAAAGCACAGCCAATGTTCATATAATAGGTTTTCATCTCTGAAGGCAAATGTCACCATCAATTTACCTGTGGGATAAGTGAAACCTCCTGAGGGATCTCAGTCCCATGTGGGGAGGTCAGAGCACGAATCCAATGCCCACATTTTAGCAGATGTGAGATCAGGCTGGCAGCCACGCAGGCAAAGGCTGACAAATATTATGAGAGTGGGATATGGTCCAAATCAGGACATTTTTTGCATGTGGAAGAAGGAGGACCAGTGATCAGAAATCAGGTTTTCTGTCCTGAGCACCAGGGGACAGTTGTAAATAAGTTTCAGTAGCTGTTTTCTCTGTTAATAAAACAAAACATGTAAACACATCCTAGACGGCCATCCATCAGAGACATTTTGCATCACATACGTATTATGAATACTAGATAATGGAGGAATGTAACAAATAGCCATTTTTGTCTCCCTCTTGAATACCAAATAACAGTTATTAGTATCTGTCAAATAAATAATGTGAATAATTTAACAAGACATCACTATTGTGCAAGAAATGATATCCCATTCTATTAAGCTTTGGAGTCAGTTATTGTGCAAAGATAATAAATACATGCAGCAGCTACAGCAATTATGCCCTAGAAATCTACTTCAAGTGTTGCACTGCTTTAAGGAAAGGAAACCATTCTGGCTGTCTGCACACCACGCAAATTATGTGCCAAATCTTCTGCTCATGTCAACTGGTGTGGCTTCAGCTGTTCCAGCTGTGCTCTGTATACAGTGTCCTTCTGTGACCATATATGCACACACCTTCCAGCTAACTCCAACTCCTTAATGAAAGTGTTTGTGACCTTATCATGTCAACTTGCCCTCTCTGCTTAACTTTTGAACCTGTCCCAGCAAAGTCTGCCAGAGGTTTTGCAGGTAGGTTCCACAAACCTGCATGAAAGCAGGGGACCAGGAAGGGAAGACAGATCATGTTAATGAAGCCAGTATCTGTCCATGCCATGCATCTACAGGAAGTCTATCCTAATGCTGTTCGTCAGAGAGCCACAGGCATAAAGAAAGGTGTAACATGAAATATTAGATTGAAAGAATTTGAGTGATCACTTGGAGGTGATGCTTCTGGAAGGTGTTGGCCTCTCCCTCCCAAACAGGGCCACACTCACCTGCTCACAGGCTCAGGATTGCATATCAAATAGCTTACAACTATTTCAGTGACCTTTCTAGATTCCTGCTTGTTGCTCATTATTTAATCAATCAAAATAACTTGAAAAATATTATTATTTAAAATTACTATTTAGGACTGTAGAAGCTATTCTACTTACGGGAGACATTTGGGCCATTACCTTTTGCTGGTATTTTATGTGATAAAACATTTCTTTCTGTATGTAGAAAAGTGTTTGCATTATTTTATTATTGCATATTTTCATATTGTTTTCTGTGCTGGATGTTTACCGCTCATTATTTTTTTCACAGAAAGAAGCTGAGGAAAAAAATACATCTCTCAGCTGAATTTTTAAAGCTTTGAGATGGGCTGACAATTTTTTTGTGGCCAAGACCTTGTGTCAGGACATGCTTTTTACCATCCCCATCCCCAACTGGTTTAAAGTACAAGAATATGAAAAACCCCCTCCATTGCGGGATGCGTCTGCTTATTAACTACTTTGTCTCTTATCTGACACTAAATGATGGGATTAATTTTTTAATATCTTGCTCAAAAAAAGGATGCAGAAGACTGCATGAAGAACTAACTGTGTTAAAGCTAATAAAGGAAATGCCTCAAACACTGAATGCTGCCAAAACTAAAACAGCCTAGATGACTGTCACTTGATTGTGGTACATCTACAGTATATTATGACCAAACTGAGTTCTCTAAAGGACAACTGGGCACTGGAGTGCAACAGATCAACACTGTGTACACCAAGAGTCTGCTTCTGCAATTGATCAGTGCTGCAAAACCAGTTGAGTGGTTCTCTGCATCTCATTTCTCACACCAGCAGAACATGTGTTGCACATGGCAGCCTGCTGTGGGCAGCCAAAGGTCTGTTCTATGGCACAGCCGAATCCTCACCTGGAATCTCAGCCTAGCCTTGTTTTCTACAGAATCCCTTTGTGATGGTGGAAAGGCACATGAACCAAGCTATTCAGAGATGGCAATTTGCATGTTGTGAGACCCAGCTTGAAATCTCAGGATTGGTCTTGCAGGAGTACTTGGCATGCACAGTTGCATCTGAAATCAATAGAAGCTGTTTTCTGAGCCTATGAAGTGCTGTAGAAAATATGATGTACTATGAAATGATAAGCCTTAGGCATTTCAAACCCTCCATCCTGACTTAGTGAGTAGTTTGGAGTGTTTGCTCAGTGTGTCTTGGCTCTCTATGTATAACCATCTCCACTGATAATTCATCTCACCAGAAGCACCATGAGAGTCAGTTAAATGTTTGTGAAATGCTGCTTTCAGAGCAGGGTGTGAGAAGTGTGCAATAAATAAGAGAGTCATGCATTGATGATAAGGACAGGCAGGATTTGAAGAGCAATTAGTGAGGGAGGGGTCAACTGGAAAAAAACCTCAGTCGTATAGTGAAATAATTAAAGATGTTTTGTAACCATGTGCCCATAGGAAGTGGTAACAATTGCTCAGACAACCATGCAAAATTAAACACTCATTTAGGAGATCTTGTGTAATCCCATTCACCAGTTGCTTTGTTATTTGCAGAAGTGAGGTCTGAGCACATCCCCTTGGTCTAAGAAAATATGATTGCATCCATATTGATATTTTTATATCAGATGAAAAACTGGCACTAGTGTTTCAAAGAGCATCAAGGCACAAATACCACCTCTGCTGGCAATGTTAGATGGCCTCCTGCAACTACTATTTCATATGAATTTTAATGATGTGGAAATGGGGAAAACCTGAAAACACACCACAAAAAAAAACCTCACCAAAACTCTGTGGAAGGGTTTTGCTGTGCTATAGAGATGCTGTCTGCCTACAGATGATTTCATTGTTCAGCTCCTTTTCTTCTCCTTGAACAACCTGGACTTTCATTAAATGTAAATGACATAAAGGAAAAAAAAAATTGAAAAAATTAGGAGAACAAAAAGGAGCACTGTATGGATGTCTTAACTGAGGTATAGTGGGGCTGAGAAGCTTTCCTTCACAGCAAGAGTTTCTGGTGGATTTGCCCATTCTTTTGGGAACATGAAAAAATAAGGCACATTTACAAGCCCCATCCAAATGAACATTTTCAGCTCAGTTTTCAGGGGATAAAGTTCTGCTTACAGTAAGATATTTATTCCATGTAGTAAAGGAGGATACAAGCTTGGTAAGGCTGCTGAGACTGCTGATTTCTATTGTTGTATCAGCTCTTGCCCCAAGTAGTGGCACGCTGTAAAAATGTTATTTGAGAAAATTACAATAATGTTTTCTGATATCTGTTCCAAATACACAAAATGCAAATTGTTTTGAAAGAGATGAATAGTGTGTTGCAAAGCACCATGCAATTAAATAATTGGTTGTGAGCATCTTTTCTCATTAAAATGAAGCAATTGTAAATAACAGAATGATATTTAAATGAAACTGTATGTAAGGCCAGTAAGAAAGATTTGCAAGAAACATTTGTAATTGCATTATCTCTAAGTAGAAAATATATAAATTATAATGAATTATACAAATGTATCCTGACATAAAAGGGAAATGTTTGATCACGAGGCTGAATATGTAAGAATTAAGTTCTTTATATTGAGGAAGTTTCTCCTGCCTGTATGCAATATTCATAAAATGTGTTACAAGTTTATAAATGGAATAGATATTTGTTAAAATACGAATTTAGTATGGAAGGTATATTTTAAATATTTAATGAAACAATTATGCTGTATTAACACTATGCTCTTTGTTTCTTGGATTAAAAATTCACAGGGATTTTTATCCCTTGCATCTTTATTTGTCATAGACTTTATTAGAATTATTCTCTGTACATTTTCTGAATCAGCTGAGTACTAATAATTTTCACATACATTTTAGAATACCTGTACTTTGTTCTTCAAATGTATTATAATGTATAAAAGTGGACTCCAAGCTGTCTCATTGCAGATCTCCTGTGTGCCTTTGGGGCAGTTAGCTGAGCTTTGCTTTTGCAAAAGGGGAGTGGGATGAAGACTCAATCCCAAATATCTTCCCTGGCTGAACTTCCAGGTTCTGCCCATGCTGAATCCATGGTGAGGTGATCCTGAGGTTAAGTTTCTCACCACAGAAGCCACCCAGAAGGCACCAGGAAGCAACTGCACCTTTCTGTAGTACAGATACTGCTTGAAGCAAAGGGCACTACCACCAGGTCCTGCACCATCTTAACCAGCTAACTGGATTTAAGGTGAACCAGCAAGTGAAGCATAGCAATCCATGCCCAGGCACGGAGGTACAATCATGAAACAGAAAAGGAATGGTCACAAACTCCTGGCTGTTTACAGCTTGGAGAATGAAATGCTGTTCTGACTGCTAATGGCTGCTGATCAGAGCTGAAGCACCTCTTCTACAAAGACAGGCTGAGAGTTGCTGTTGTTCAGCTTGGAGAAGAGTAGGCTCCAGGGAGACCTTAAAGCATCTTCCAGTACCTAAAGAGGCTACAGAAGAGCTGTAGAGGAATTTCTTACAAGGGCATGTAGCAACAGGACAAGGGGGAATAGCTTCAAACTAAGAGAGGGTAGAGTTAGATTATTAGGAGGAAATTCTTCTCTACAAGTTTGGTGAGGCACTGGCATAGGTTGCCCAGAAAAGCTGTGGATGCCTCATCCCTGGAAGTGTTCAAGGCCAGGCTGGATGGAGCTCTGAGCAACCTGGTCTAGTGGGAGATATCCCTGACCATGGCAAGGGAGCTGCCGTGGATGATCTTTAAGGTCCTTTCCAGTCCAAATCATTCTATGATTTTATGACTTCTTTTAACTTGTGGAAAGTTAGGTTGGAAATGTAATGAAGGGCAAGGATCAATACTAACAGGCCTAGCATCTTTGTGGCTTTTCCACCAATATCTCAACAATGCTATCAAAGAAGTTAGAAACTCAGAACTGCAGTGACATCTTGCAAAGAAGCTTTTAGAGAAGGATATAACACAACATCAGCCAGGACAAGCATTACTGGCAAACTTCATGTAGGATTTATCCAAAGGTGGTGAAAACATCCTGTGAAACAGAGATAGAACTCAGTGTTCCAAGGTCAAATTTACTGATAACTGCACAAAGATGTTTCTACATTTTGCTTTGCCCAAGTTATCAGTGTAATACTTGCAAGGAAACTGTTTTGGAAAATGGCTCTCTGGAGTGCTACTATGCTGCTTTGTGCTCTGGAGTGTAACAAGGCAGAACTCACATCTCATTTCAGGCAGTGTTTTTCTTATAAGAGAACTGATCCCAGATTAGCTCTGAAGACAACAAAATACGACTTGTAGCCATTTTATTTTTATTTGCTGTGGAATGAAAAGAAGATAAACTAAGTGGTTTAATTGATGCAAGACCCACTGCTCAAGCAGCAGGTTTTATTACATGATCAATTAAAATACAAAGAAAGAAAATCCTGCTGTAGCAGACCCTAACCTGAGTACTGATAGAGCACTGTCAGCATTTGCAGTAAAAGACTCTGCATCTGACAAGTGAATTTATTAGAAAGAAGGATCTGGGCTCCAATGGATTCAGTCTTGATGAAAAATTAATGGGTTTATAAGTCTCCTTTGAGCTTTTTGAAACATTAAAACCTATTTTTATTTGTATTACCTTGATTTTAACGACTATTCTCTTATTTGTGAACTATGCATAAATATTGACCTTGTCAGATGTCTGCTCCGTTCACTGGAAGGACCCTAGCAGCTCCCTGTGCTCTGCATCTTCTGCTGGGCTCAGAACGAGTGTCTAGCTGATGTGGCTGTATTTTTGCTCCATTCATACGATTAGTTTAAGAATATATTTATAGAATAATTATCTGAATGTAGTGTAACTTGATGGAGGAGTGCTTTCTAAAATCAGATGAGTTGAGCAAGAAATGTCATTTGTGCTAATCTGTCTGAAACTGGGTAAGTGTGAAATATGCTGTAGGGAGGATTTATCTCTTCTGCGACATTATAGGCCAGGAAAAAAAATCTGTTTATTACACAAAATATAATGGATTTATAACAAAATCTTCACTTATTCTCACTCATTCCTATCTAAGTTAATGCATTATTAATTGGACATTTTTGGATATAATTTGAAGGGGGTAGGAAAAACTATCTCTAGCACTGCAGCCACTTAACGGTAACAATCACATTTTCTTTTCAACAGAGTAACTTAATTTTTAAAGTGATCTACAGAGGAACAGATGGGGGAACGAATTCTCTGTGGGTATCTCCTGCTACACCAACACTCGGAGCACAGAGCGGTGCCTAGTGCCAGTCACGTCTACCTGGCAGTTCTTCCTTCCCTTGTTCTCCTGTTATCTTGTGTCAGATGACCAGAAATGGAAAAACAGCTTCTGAAGGCAAAAAAATTCCTCTGGTGTTTGAGCAATCTGCTTCACAAACAAATTCCTTGCTGGGCTGCAGCATCCAGCAGCAGGGTCCCATCTTAGGGGTTTGTCTGCATGTCTGTAAGCGCGTCAGGCCTCCAGCAGCAAGGGAGGAAAGTGGCTGCAGAAGGAGAGATGGGAGGGGAGTCCCTGGCCCAGTGATCACAGTGAAAAACACAAGAATAATTAACTGCTTCCTCATCTTCTATTTTGTCTCCCTGCTGACATGTGGACTCCTGCTACACAGGAAGCAAAAACCCCTCTGGCTTCAGTTAAACTGGGATTTCGCTCCAGATTTCATCATGCTATTTTCTCATAAATTATTGCTTCACTGATTTATTTGTAGAAAAAGAGAGCAGCAATACATCAGCCATAAAGCAGACTTGAACTGTGGGTTTTCCATGTCCTGTGATTTTGGAAGGAGATCTTGGACAAGGGGGACTTGGAGGCTGGAGACTGCTCTAGTGGGTGGTCTGAGCAGCTCCCCATGCTCCTGCAGTGTGCCCTGTCCTCTCTTCCCCATGCATACACCCTGATGCCAGCGAAGGGGCTGGATAATAACAACTGATAGTCTTAATCCAAATTTTTAAACAGAAAGTGTGCCTCAGGTTACCAGCAAGAGCATGGTGTCAGTTCAGGCAAGCTGTTCCGAGCTGCTGCAGGGAATAACAATCCCACTACTGCAGAAGCAGTGGCTGGGTGGCTCAGGCTCCTTCAGGGTGCCAGATCTGCACTAGACAAGAAAGAAGAATCCTACAACATGCAGTTAAAAAATCTTTAATAGCAGTTATTACAGCAGAGAAAGTAGGACAGACACTGATAAAACCCCTACCCTTCTTATTGACTTACATTTTTCTTTAAAAATGTTGCCTACATCTGCTACCAACCTCTGAACCTCAGAGAGTGTGCAAAAGCTGAGCATTGGTGCGTGAGGGAAATGCACCCTAGCCCATAGAGCATGATGGTGTGAAGCATTTTTAATCCTTCTATTAAAGTGATTTACATAACAGGTACGGCTGATTTTGAGAGGTCTGAATTTAGACATATAAGAGATTGAGAGGAGAAAACAATCACCTTAGTAAAACCTGGTGCCTTTTCATTTTCAAAGAATGAAATTATTGTCTATTGTATTCATTACTAATGACAATAATTTTTTGTTTATCTGACAAATTTAGTTCCAGGCCTTCAAAACAAGCAATGAGGTGCCCCAGAACTGTGCTGTAAACAGCACTTCATCTGCCTGAGCTCAGACAAGGAAAGGGAGTGCTGGGAGCTGGTGGGAAACAGCACACCCCAAGAAGGAGGTGCCCGCTGCCTGGAGAAATGCCTCCTGTTATACCTGGAGAGCATGTGGGCACACATCATCCCTCTGTTACTGGACTGGGTTTTGCAATGTGTATATCCCAGATGAGAGATGACAGGATGCTGTGGGGCCAGTGATGTTTCTGGGAAGATGTCTCAGGAGACAAGTATTGGTGTGACAGCTACTGATGTGCCCAGCCCCTGCCACCAGTGATGCCCAGTAACACAGGTATCATGCAGGGCGTCTCCTGGCCAGCATGCCAGCCATGCTTCTGGCTCCCTGGATCTCCCACAGGAGCTTTGCCACAAACAGCAGCATTTCTCCATGTGATCAGGCCCATCCCGGGCTGCCAAGAGCCACTGCTGATGTTCCTCAATGAGGTGTGCAAGCTAATAGGGTATATTTACACATTTGGTCCTTTAGGACTGAAATCTGGGGATGAGTTGAAGCCTCAGCTTTAAATTAGATGCTCCAAAGGCAGCTGTTTCTGTAGGGTTTGATTGAAATGTGCTTTTCCCCCCACAGTGAAAAAAGTTCCATAATGTCTGTTTTGATTCTGAAACCAGAAAGTCTAAGCAAAAATGAAACACCCTCTCTGGAAAAAATGCAGTTATCTGAGCATTTTAGAGTTATGATAAGAATTTTAGACTCGTGCTAGGAGTCTTTCAATTTCAATTGAACCTACCCTCTCCTGACTATCACCCTCCATCCTAAACAGACACCTATGCACTCATGCAAGTTTGATTTTGTAGAATCACAGAATATCCTGAGTGGGAGGGAACCCTCAATGATCATCTTTTCCAACTTCCTGCACTGTACAGGATACCCTGAGAATCACACCACGTGTCTGACAGTGTTGTCCAAACACTTCTTGTCAGGCTCTGTCAGGCTTGGTGCTGTGACCACTTCCCTGGGGAGCCTGTTCCAGTGCCCAGCCACGCTCTGGGTGAAGCACCTTTTCCTAATATCCAATCTGAACCTCCCCTGACTCAGCTTCATGCCATTCCCACAGGCTGAATAAACCAAGAGACCTCAGCCACAGCTCATGTGGCACCCCCACCTCTGTTGTTCCTTGTATAGGTTCCCCAGCATTGACTTACATGGGTTCCCCAGCATGTTATTTCACAACATGTTACCCATCTGGAGGGTCCAAAAATGGTTGAGCCAGACTTCCAAGTATTTGAGATGAGCTCACCTCAAAAAAATAGCATTATATTTGAGGAGATGGAGATTTGAAAGCCCAGGTTTACTCCTAACTGTTTCTGGCCTCCCTAGGCCTCCAGCAGAGCTGGTTTGCTTTTTGGCCAAGCTGAGGAGCACACTTAAAGGTAGAACACACTAAATGGTCTGTGTCTATGTGGATTAGAAATGAATCACTCTGTCAGAAAAGGATCCTTTGAAACAAATTGCTTAGGTGGGCCTTGCATTAGATTTATATGTGACCAATCAATATGTTTGTGTATATAGGTATGTAAAGCTGCATCATTTCCTAGCAAATGCAATATTCATGTCGGTGTGGTGTCATAGGCATCTCTCCCTATTTCTCCAGTGTCAGAGAAAAGTCTGCAGTAAGTGCAGGACTGGCAATCTCATATCTTGGCTGCTCAGCAGTGAGGATCCAAGAACAGGACAGGAAAAGACATTCAAATTCTGATGGCTTTGCAGAAAAAGAAAAAAAGGCATCTATTCCAGCTGCTATGGTGGTTTGACTCTTATATGAGAGCTTTCTCCAGGTTTGCCAGTGGTGGGCCTTTAGCAATGGCAAAAGGAGGCTTCTCAAAGAAGGGTTCAGCTCTCAAAATGAATCCTGAATAACTGTGGACAAGTTGGGCTTAGTCATTGACTTTACCTCCCTTTTGACCCAAAACTGTTGGTTCCTCTAGCACAGGGTAAGAAATGTCAATTTACACACCAAGATTGACATGCACAGAGGTAAATAGGAAATAATATGCACCCCATCAGGGTTTTTCCCTCCATAAATCCAATTTCTGATTCTGTTATGTCATGAATCTCTTGATGCTAAGGAAGGTCTAGGGGGTTTTTCACCACCTTGGACCACTCCTCCAATGTATCACGAAACCATTTGAAAAATGCAATTTAGTTGGCCTGGTTCCCAACAGAAAAACAACCTATTTTCAGCCCCTAGCAATTGCATCTTACATATCCTTCAAGAACCAGCCAAGGGGTTTAAAGAGTCAACCCATGTTATGGGTGCCAAATCTCTTAGTTTATCATTAAGTCAATAATACACTTCAATCTCATTACTATTCTATCATTAGGATCTGAGTGGTTTGAGTGTTTGACTAAGTGGGTTTTTTTCTCTCCTCAGAGGTATATGAGATGCTGCCTCTCAGCAAGGTGTCCTGAAAATCTTTTCTTAATGAACAAGTGATTAAAAGGCTTAAGTGCAAGCAAGCATCCAAAACACAAGCTGCATTATCACAGAATGAGCCAGAAACAGGCTAACCCTCAGGTCCTTCACTCAGATGCTCTTGACACTCCTCTTTTCTCTCAGTGGTAGCTGCTGGGCAGTGTCCCATGGGCAGGCTGTGCTGTGGCCCAGGATCCACCATGGATGTCTGGCTTTGCCTCTGCCATACACAGCAAAGCCACCCCAGGACAGAGCTGGCTTTTCCCTTGTTCCTATGCATGTCCCTGTTTCTGGTCCCAGGCAGCTCAGGAACATGCTGTGAGTGTCCTGCTCCTACCCAGGCTGCCCCTCCTTTGAGTTGGCTGCCAGGACTAGGACAGACAGGGAGTGAGAGTGAGACAGAGTCCTCAGTAGTTTGTACTTCTGTGCTGTCTTTCGTAACATCAGATTTTAGTATTCTGTTTTTTTAGTGCTTCATGTGGAGGTACAGTGAGGTAACACCTGTACTTCAGCATCCCTGTTCAAGGCTTGGAGATGACTGTCAAAGGAACACATGTGCAAGGAGTGTCAGCCAAGGAAATGAAGCTTTCCCGGAGTGGAACCCTGGTCCTTCAGAAATCAGGGGAAGTTAGCCAATAGTTGCAGCAGAGATCAAATGTCACCTCATTTTCTTCACTAGATGTGAGTGTTGTGCAGGCATACCAAGGGTGCTGCTTCTCTGAGGGATCCATGGGTCCTGCCAAGGCAGCCTGTGCTCGGTATCTGCTTGTTCCCCAGTTAGGTATGAGAGGAAGAGGAAGGCTCTGGGAAAGCAATGGTGGGTGTTTAACACTCCATGCCAGGACCTCCAGGACATCAGCATGGAACCAGGCTGATGATGTGTATCTGGACAGGGTCCTTCTGGTGGCATAGGCTGCTTATTATCTGAGTGAGGAAAGGTGGAGAGATAAAAATAAAACCTTCTCCCTGCCCTTTGTTAGAAATTTCTCTTCCCTTTGTTTCTATTTCTGCCTTCGTCTCATTTTTTCCTAGTAACTGAAACAGCAGCATGGGTTGACTCTATCTGTCATTACCCACATAATTTTCTGTGACACAGGTTCAATTAACTGCCCTCACAGATGTCTTCATGTTCCTGAGAAAAGTAGTTTCATTTCCCTGGCCCCGGAGAACCTATCTCTAGGGATGTGGTCAACTTTGCTGCCCTTGCTGCCCCATGGAGTTGTCTGGCTGATGTGTTCTGTGGTGGCTTCATCACTTTCTATTTCTTGCTGACCCCAGAAGAAGTAGATACCAGGTGTCTGCACCATCCCCAGCATCATGTCTGAATTTCACACCACTGAGCAAGTTTAGCCTCTGACCTGACCTTCCCAGAAGCCTGTGGGTGTTTTACTCTTGTTAAGGAATTGTGATAAGCTCAGAAGTGGCTTTAAGGGGCTGCCTGAGCAGAGATCCTCACTGATGGCTGGGTCTGCTCAGGGCAGGGCACGGTGGCTGAGACCTGAGGAAGAGCCATTCTCCTCTCTGTACCACGACTGGAGAAGAGCTGCTCAGTTTGCCTGTTTCTCTGCTGGCCATTCTATGCTGGATCATCTTTCTATTGCAATTCTTTTTAGTGACCTGAAAGTAACACCGTTGGCTCTGATTTAGCTTGTGGTTTCTATATAGATAGCATCTAGGCACTTATGACTTCCTTGCAGGTTGTCATTAAGGACTGTGTATTTATCTCCAGAACTGCCTTTTTTCTTCCAGAGGCACGTCTTCTCCTTCCAGTCATTTGAGATACTGGCAGAAAAGGAACATTTTGCATTTGTAGACACTGGGTTATGACCTTGCTTCAACTGAAGAAGACTCTTGACAGAGGAGAAGTTAGTACAGTCCAGGTTGTAATAGGCTTATCTGGTTCCAGAGCTCAGTTAACATCTCATTCCTCTTCACCTGAAGAGAAGAAGCAGTACAGCTGATCTAATAGAGCTCGCCCAGGGCTGTGAGCAGAGTGCTGATTCACTGGAGAGCAGGGAATCCAGGAGAAATACTTTATTATCTTCTCACCCTGCTGGTAGGCTAGGTGGAGGGGGGAGTGAAATGGAGGCTTAGAATTAAAAGTCTGATAATTTGCCAGGGAGATGATGACACAGATCAAAAGGGAAAGCACATTTTATTTGCAAAGTTCAAGAAGGGTATTACAATCAAGAAGAGTAAAGCAAATTGAAGCATTAAAAATAAAGCACTTGATAGGAGCTCTGCAAAAGGGTGGCTAAAAAGTATTTCACTCAAACTCTCTCACGACACCACCACATTCCCCTGTTCTCTCCATTTCCCCCCCAAGTCAAATCCATTAATGGGATTACAGCTGTTTGTGATGCCAGCCCGGCTGCAGCCATGGTGTGGCAAAGCACAGGCAGTTTCAGGCTGTGCAGGAAGGAGCTGCTCTGGGTAACTCTGACCTCTGATCCCCAAAACCAGCTTTGCAGTCCCCTGACCCTATGCTGGGCTGGGTGTTGCAATAAGGGTTATATCACAAGTCAGGATGGTTAAATCATTAGGGAAGTCGCGTTGAATATTGAATTTTAATGCCCTGATGTGTCAGGAGTTGAGAATTTGTCTCCTTCCTTTCCTTACAGGAGGGGCTGACCCAAAACAGCAGTGATGGGCAGGGGCTAGTCAGACCCTCTGCTTAGTCTGGCATGATGATGGGAAGTTGGCAGAGAAAAGTACAACTTTATCTAAAGGCTGGCTTTCGTGCTCACTGCTGTTCAGTTGTGCATCCAGGGAGCCCAGGGATGCTCTGCCAGAGCCTGGGAGCAGAGCTGCTGCCACTGCTGCCACCAGCATGGCCACAATTCCCTTTCTCCTCCCTCCCAGCCCAGGGTCCTCTCTGAAATCTTTAACTGATGACAGTGCAGTGGTTTCTGCTTAAAACCTGAGAACTATTTTATCAGCATCAAAGGAAAGGGGGAATGTCCTGTGCAAAAGGTGGGCTCTCTCTACCACGAATGCTTTTGTAATCATCCATCACTCTTTGAAAAAGACTGTGATATACACATTATCTATCTATCTATCTATCTATCTATCTATCTATCTATCTATCTATCTATCTATCTATCTATCCATAGATATAGATACAGATATAGATATAGATATAGATATAGATATAGATATAGATATAGATATAGATATAGATATAGATATGTTTCTTTCCAATCCATCAGGCTGCTTCTTAGGTACCACTACTGTGTACAGCTGTCATGACAGTACCAACACAAGGCAGAAGTGAACTGCCTGGTACAGTTTTACTTAAATAGTACTCCAGCCTCATCTGTGATTTAGTTGCTGAGCCTGAAAGATCTGAGGACATGGATGCCAGGCCAGCCTTTGTTTATCTTGGTCTTGGAGTGGAGAAGAGGAGAAGCTGCAGGAAAGAGGTGGGAACAGGGTGCACGCCACTGCTGCTCTCCCATGGCCCCAAACCCACCTACACACTTCACCATCAGAGAATTTCCAGGGAGATTGCAATCTCCCTGAAACTCATCCTTTCCCACAGCAGGAAGTCAAAGAAAAGCCAGGACATTAAAGAGTCAGAAAAAACCTCAGCCAGACCAGTTCTTAAATGTAAGCTGCTTTTCTTCAAAAGCACAGCATAAATATTTCAGCAATTCTGCTGATATTAGAATTACCCAGATGGGCTGAGATAAAAAAAGTCTGAAACAAACACAATGCGTCAAATTGCATTGTATCAGATCACCTCCGCTTGCAGGGTGCATACCAGAACTGTGGGAATGGCAGCTTGGATTGCATGGGCAGGTCAAGTTCTTGTGTTATAATAAACATTTCCATTGATTTCAAGGGACTATTAATTGTTTTAGTGATGCAAAGAGAGCTGTTGACTTAATTCTGACCAGTAATATGGGGAATGGAGGGCAGATGGAAATGGCACCAGCTGTGGTCAGAAGAGGAGGCCAGGCCAGTGCTTCCCTTTGGGGTCTTCAGCCTCGTGGGATGGGCAGTCTGGGACACATCTGATAGGGGAACAGGGAAAGGTGAATGACATTTCTCTCAGCCTACCATCAAAACAAACACCTAAAAAAAAAGGTATTCCTGAACTCACACAACAGAAGAAACTGTGTGAGGAAAGAAAAGTCCCTGTGCCCAGCAGACACTTCTGTGGAATTTTGGCACACTGTCTTTCTGTGCAGGCTCCTGTCCTTGCCACAATGCTTGTATGCCAGGGCTTTGTTGAAGTGGAGGTAAATACAGTGTGTGAGATTTGGGAGAGACCTGACACAGGATACTAACAGCAAAGCAAGGGAAAGGAACTGGTACAGTGTGAGATAAAATGAAGAATGGAAGGGATGTGGGGTAGCAGCAGCCTTATCGTGTTTTTAAGCCTCAATCTAATTAAAAGAGATACATAATTAAAATGAAGTAATTAACCATTTTGTAATTAAATACAAAAATAATTAAGCTGAAATTGAGCACGATAACATCCAATTGTCAGGACAGGATTTATTAGTACTTTAATCTGATGAATTATTTTCATTGTTCTACTGATTGCATTCCTGTGGAAAGAAATCGGTCGTTTCTGTAAGAAAGGACACAAGTTGTTATTCCATGTCCTTTGGGCTTCTTGAAACCTGAACAACGATACAATGAGCATATAAACCATGATTCCACATTTCCACAGAAAGGGCTGCATTTTTGTCAGTGCCCCAAGAATTAAGTATAATAATCTATGTTTTCCATCATGCTTATTTGCAGCTATTTGGTCCATGTAAAATGTAAAGCACTTGGCCTAAAAACTGGCTTTATTGCTGTATAAATGGTGATGTTGTGTATGTAATTTCAGATCAGAAGAAATACTTACACAGACATGAAGTACATTACAGTGTAGCAAGTGAAAGAAAAAAATTACAACCACATTTTGAGAAGCAGACCCTGAGCTATCAATGTTTATCAACCTGCTTCTGTTTCTCTGTGCTCATGCATAAGGTTTTTATGTGCTTTGCTAGATAAGGGCAACAGAAAGTGGGATTACAAATGCCCAGGGTAAGTATAGGCCACTTATTCTGATGCCTTTGAACAGGTTTGAGTACATGGCTTTAGACTTCCCACCTTGAGCAGAGGATCAAAAAAGTCTCTTCTTCTTCCTCTGTGCCAAGTGACAACTCAGTATCGCTCATCTCAGAACAAGGGCATGTCTTGGTGCCTTGCTTGTCTTCCATGGAGCTGCAGTGATTTATGAAATAACTGAAGTCATCTGGGCAAAACACAACAAAGAACAGTTAGAAATACTGTAAGGATAGAGATCCATCTTTCATTTGGACATTTTCAGCTGACAAATTTCTTGCTGGTGTGGGGGTTTAGGACATTGGTAGTGTCCTTCATTGCTCTTTACTTGAAGCATATTGCTATTTGTGTAGCTTTTGTTCCTCTGTGCTACAAGTCCTGTGCTTGCAACAGTGATGGAGTGAGCCTTGTCCTGTGTGAATATATATTAGAAGCTTGCTGGACTCTTCCAGACTAAGCATCTATTTCAAGCAGCTGCCTGTAATTGAGGAGAATGGTGACCTGTGGACTTTTTTGCAGTATCAGTCCTGCACTTGGAAAAAATAATAGAAGTGTGTATTTATCTGTGAAAAGAGGCATCTCAGTTAAGACCACAGGAACTGCCAAATTTTTCAGGCTTGTTGGAGATGGGATACTAGGCAAGCCTGGTTTTAGATGCCTCAAAGAAAGGCATAAGAAAACCAAGATGAGCAGGTGTCTAATGATCTTCTGCTCACATAGTTCTCTAATATTCAGACAGGTGTAATGCACAAAGTTAGGACCTATTCCAGAACCTGTTGTCCAATTTAAGGAGTGAAGTAGGTGGTGGTGGGTAATTAATGGGAAATATGTACTGCAAAGAGGAACCCAGCTGTGATAAGTGATATTAAAAGTATGGTAGTGGTGAGTTGTATAGCCTAGAAAATACCTATCCTATAGTAAATGTCATCTGATTGTTCAAGAAAATGATGGTCCTCCCCCACAAGGCTGAAAATACAATGCTAAATTCCCTTATAGATGCCTCAGTAATACTGGAAAGATGGCAGAGAGGGAAAAACTCATAAATGGGAAACAGAGAGAAAGTTGAACAAGCTGATATATGGGGAAAGATTAAAGTAACTAAATGCACATCACTCAGATAAATGACATCTCAGGGGAACATAATTGCCGGCTCCAAGGACTTGAAGGATTGGGCACCTAGGAATGAGAAGATTCCCCAGGGCCACGCAAGACTGGGAACTATATAATGGGGAGAAATGGGTGAAACTGCACAAGTGAAAATTCAGGTGGAGGCATGAGAAATGGTTCCTTATGGAGACATTTCATGAGCTACGAAATCCTCTCCTAAGGGGACCAGTAAAATCTTGGGTTATTTAGCACTAGGCTAGAAAAGCCCTCGAAAATGTACTAAAAGGCACAAATCTGCATCTGCACTGAGTTCAGTGGGTAAGTCATAACCCTTTTCCATCTCTCTGTATTGTTGGTTGGTGGTTTGTTTGTTTGTAACAAAGCTGGGCTATTTGTCCCTCTTCTATGGCATCTGCCTGCAACCCTTTGGTCCTCTGCACTCAGCGTCTTTGGTGGCCCAAGGCCTGTTGATCCCCATGTTCTGATGCAGCAGATCCTCTGAGCTGAGTCATGCCTCAAGGGGAGCCGATGCCACACCGTGACGAGCTGACTTCTCTGCTTTGCACCCTGCCAGAGAGATTGCCACTTGCTAATTGTGCAGCATGTCTTGACTTCCACGCAGCATTGCTGGCAGCAGCAGCAGAGGTAGCTGTCTGTTGGCACCCGGCGGTGGAACCAGCCCTGGGTGACAGCCAGTTACACATATGCAGCAGCAGGAACAAAACTCCTGATCTTCACTTCCAAAGACATGGACCTCTGTGGAAGGAGCCACCCAACTAGCTGGTCCACAGTATTGTGAGGAGTTAATGCATGCAATTCAGTAATGGATAGCAGAGTGAATAAATAAGTTTTATTACTTGTGACACCAGCTGGCAGAGCCATTTTAGGTATATTGTAATACTCAGAACACAAATTGATCAAGGGAATAAATTTTTCCAAGAGGCAATGGATTAAAAATATTACAAAATAAAAACAGAACAAGGATTTCAAGACTGCCTTTTGCCCCAGAGAAAAAACACAGGGGCCCAGACTTTACTCCAGTATTAATCTGCTTCTTTGGTGGCAGCTAAGCAGAGCTCAACTGGTCATCCTTCTCCCAAGCAAGTTGAGAGGGTGCAGGGACAGCTTCACAGCTGATACCTGAGGAACAGCCTGTTCCCAAGCTCATCATATGTTCCACTAGCTGGGGGCAGGAGCTAGGGAAAGGATTATTCTGACAAGTTAGATTGTGCCCACACTGAGATCCATCCCAGCTCTCCTGCTGGGGCTGTGCTTTCTGGTACAGGTCAGGCCAGCCCCTACTTTGCACTGGTGACAAGGATAGGGACAAGATGTGCCATCAGACTAAGACAGGCAGAGGTAGCTCAGTGCTCTAACTGTTCTGTGGGTAGAAACTGTTCATTGCCTTAATCTGCACTAGGCAATGAAGAACAGACGGACAGAGATTTTTACCTCTTTGCCCTTTCTGTCTGGTTTTCCTGCTTCTAATTTTTTACATGAAAAAGAGGAGATGGGGCAGAATGAAAACAATGTCAGCATCAAAAGGATGATAGTCTCTGCATGGATGTCTACATTTTTCATTCTTACAGGCTGATGCTTGCATCAGTCAGCGTTTGCAATGCCCAAGAGCGCCTGTTTCCAGCAGCCAGGATCCTCTTGACTGGCTGGGAAGAAAGCAGTGGCATAAACGTGTCAATAGAGCACCAGCAATTTGTCATGCAGTTATAATGCACTAATCAGGGGGGTGGAGGGGAAAAAACTCTGCCAAGACTCAGCCAGCTCAAAGGGAGCTGCTGCTTGTGCGCAGTGCTGGGGCTCTTTCATTTGTGGGCAAGCCCAATAACTTCCCAGGAGCTGATCAGTCCTGGGATTGAGGAGGTAGCCTTGGCTGCCCTGGCTTCACTGGCTGAATCATGGCTTCTCTGCCTTCCCCGTTCCCACACAGCTGCCCTGTGCTGATGAGCAATGCCATGACCCCTGGGTGCCCCAACAGCAGGAGGTGGTGTCACTGAGCATCAGGACAGCCCTCTAAGCTGCCCACAGTTGTCCTCTGCCTGTCTGGGATCATCTCAGAGACCCAACACTGTCAGCTACTTGAAGGTCAAGAGTTTGGTCCATTTAGAGACAAGTTATTTGCCATGAAGTACTGCTTAACACCTGATTTACTGAGTTTGCCAGACATAAGAAAAAACATTCCAGTCCTTTAGTGGTACTCTCCTTGGTTTTTTTTCTTTTTGTTAATGCAGCAGATTTCAATCAAAAAAGCATTTGAACAGCATTGACAGGCACAAATAAAAATATAAGCATGCAGACAGGTAGTAAGGGAAGAATTGCTGAAGTCTTGTGGAAAACTGGGGGATATTTCTTCAATCCAGCCCCCACAGTCCTTAAAGATGCTTAACCCTCCCCTGGGATTGCAAAGAAACCTTTGGAAAAAGAGATCTCCCCTGCATCCAGCATTGTCTATATTCCTCTCCTCCATGGTCAGAGCAGACAGGTGCAGTATTGATTCCTTACTCCAGGATTTTTGTGGGTGGAGAGAAGGCTGTGCTGCATATTCCCCATGCTATCTTATCATTAATGCATTAAGGAGCTGAACAAGCAATAAGGGCAAATGGACTTCAAAACACAGGGAACTGTCTCCACGAGGCTCAGGCTGATTTACAGCAATTACGTCTTGGCAGCATCGCCAGAGCCCATTAAGCCCCGCACCTGCCTGTAACTTGAACATCCCCCAGTTTCGAGGGGGCACTGGCCATTAGTCACCCTGGCACTGCCACCAACCCTCCTCGTCCGTGATGGAAGGCAAGATGTAAAACAATGTGGGGAGGATTAACAAAAAGTTAATAGGCTGCAGAGTGCAAATTGATCTGAACTTTGGAGTCGGATACTGTTTCAGGTACCGGGATGCTCTGCTGGCCTCCTGCCAAGGTCTGAGGGGAAAGGATTGGAGACAGAGCCTGGAGCCATTGCATTTCACTCAGGTTTTGCTTGTCTCTCCGCTTTGTTTCATTTCCAGAGGTGGACTAGCTGCTCAACTATTAATTTTCTTTCTGTTTTTGAATGGGTGTCTCTTTGTGACACTGTTACTTTACAGGGCAGCTGTGTACAAATCACCAAGTGAAAGTGAAGCACTGCTGGAACCAAGGGGAGGACTTGTGCAAACCCCACTGAGAGACAATGCTGCTGAGGTGCAGGAAAGCTGAGTTTGCCATTTGCTTGCTGTTTGCGCCATGGAGGGAAACCAATAGCAGGGAATATCACACTAAAAATATAAAAAGGGTGGATACTTCGGAGCATTGGTGCACTGAGGATGTGTAAGAAGTCTTGTGGCAGATCCCAGTGCTCAAAGAGATGAGGATGGATGAGGTTTGGGGGAAAAAGGCAGAGAAATATTTCATTCCAGATACTACCAGCACAAAAAGACCTTCAGAGGAGTTAAAATTTACTCAGTGATCCAGAAGTGTTTATGGCCCACGTAAAATTTACCAGAAAAATGTCAGATGTCAGTGGATTGTATTAAATGTAAATATTACACAACTCGCAGCCTCTGTTTCTTATTGCAGCTTGGCACGTAGCTCTCGTGGATCTCCTGTTTGAAGGGGAGTCTCTGGAGGTGCTGCTGCTTGGCGGCAGGTCTGGAAAGGTTTCAGTGTAAGCTGTGCTAGCCTGCATCTCCTCTTGCCCCTGTGTGACACTGCCAGGCCAACTGACTGACAAGTCTTATGGTGACAAACGTGCCTGGCTTGTCAGAGAAGCCCACCCTGATGTGTGTGTGACAGACACTGCTGAGATGCTGACGTCCATCACTCCCAAAATTGATGTGTAATCTGGCAGCACCCTGGCAGAGGGAAGAGAGGGCAGCAGAGGGTGCTGTCCTGGGTACATCATTTTTGCCTCCAGTCCTAGGAGGGACTGAGATGGGCACTGGCTCTGGGCAGTGTCTCCAACAGGCGATTCAGGGAGAGAGGAGAGAGCATATGGGCATTGCTCCTTGCTTGGAAGACGCTCAAGAGCACTGTGGCAGTGGGATCATGCAATTGTTAAATGCACTTGCATTTGATAAAGGAGAGGACACTTTCTTAAAGCTGTCCTTGGACAAGTCCCATCAAGGCTGAGTATGGGGACAATGCAGCTTGCTCCAACAACTTGTTGTCAACAAGCTTAAGAGACATCTGGCTTGCTTACAGTACTGCTGGACCTCGAATCTGTTTTGCTGGCTATTTCATTAGTTTAACAAATCACTTCTTCTTTGGCCTGGCCTGTGGATCTCAGATGCTGTGTTGTTGACAGGATGTGACTCAGGGCTTGGTGCATCCTTTCTGTGTTGAGATGCCTTGAGGATTTGTGATGCTAAGTCACATCAATGTCTTTCTGCAGCCAGGCCAAACTGAGGAAAATGAGTCAGTGTAGGGCATTGCAGCTCATAGCCACCGATGCTGGGAAAGGACTCCATGCTCTGGAAATGCTGTTTTGTGTTGCCCTGTTGTTCACTGTGCATGTTACTGTGGTGGTACCAGCTCTTACAAAAAAACCCCAAAAAACCAAAAACCACACAGAAGATTTCTTTTTTCTTGCTTTTTCGTCAGAATGTGTGAAGGAAAAAAAACCCCAACCAAACCTAAACACTTGTATTACAACTTATCTCATTTAAAGCTGCAGTGGATTTCAGTGTACCTTCCCCCTAAAGGATTATCTTTGACAATATTTTTCCTGAAAATCCCTCTCCTGCAGTCTGTGGAAAGCTCACTGACACAACACACACACACAAAACACAAGAGCCTGGCCCATTCCTGCTGCAAGATAGAGGAGGTTCAGAGTCATATTTCTACCATAAAAAACATAAATACAACAGGCTTTAGGAGGATCTCGTGACCACTTAAAAGAAAATTATCTGAGATCTCTTTCACAGATAGAAAGATTTTTACTCTGTGCTTTAAACAGTGAGTTGGCTATTTTTAAGTCGGGAGAATGTACACTAGTATTATCTGGAAATAGTTTCTGGAAAGCAATTTCAGTTCCTGCAGGCATATAAACAGGGATGATCCCCAAATACAATTTATAAAATGTTTTTCTAACACAAGACCCAAGACCTATTAATGGTTCATTCATGTGTTTTTCAGGAAACTGAGGAATCCTGTTGATATTTGGAGGAGAGAGAAATTTCCTGAATGAGCAAAATCTTTCTCTCCAGTCATTACTGCAGAGCCACGTTGCAGATTTGGCTTTGAGAACAGATACTTCTTGTGCAGACCAAAGAAACAAACTCGCTAAAACTGTAAAATGAGATAAGCACATGCAATTCCTGCTGATATTCCTAACAAGCTGAGTTGCCATGTGCTTATCGGAGACTTTGGCCTTCATGAGAAAAGCAAAATGTTTAGTCATCCCCTCACTGCTAAGGAGCTGAAAGATGCCCCAGCAGCTCACTGTTCCTCCTGGTAGGCTTAGGCTCAAGCACATGCTGCAGTTCTGCATTTTGACTTCTAGAAGAATATTTGGGAAAAAAAAAATGCAGATGTTTCCTGCTCAAGAATCCCAAGTCTGTCAAAAGTCTTTAACATAATTTGAGGCATTATTCATGTATTTTGACTGGCTGTATATGTGTGATTGTTCCCCATCCCCCACCCCCCGCTCCCCCTAGTAGAAACATCTGGGCATACATAGAAAAATTTCATACAGGGTTTAGGGCTTTCAGACTTGGAGGTATGAGAAATATGCTGGGAGCCCCCATGGATACTTCTACTTTCCTGACAGAGAAAGAGCATGTTTTTTCCTGTCTTGTTTGACATATGCAATAAGAACACTTTGCTTTCAATCTGTTAAAGCAAGCAATTGCTGCAGTGGTGAGAAGATCTCCTTGGATGGACAGAGTTGAAAGGTTAGCAGTGTTTATTGATTTAATAATTCTCATTCTTTCTCAACAGATTATCTTTCCAGAGACATTAGCAGAGGCAGAGCCCAGAAGTGCAGAAGAGCATCTTTGATATGTTAGGAAGGCAAAGGACAGAGGGGAAAGGTGATGAATTGCTCTGGTCCTGACCTATTAAGCCCCAGGCACAGAATGGAAGATAGAATAGGAAATCCATGCACCTATTTTCTAAAGGGAACATTTATAAGAATGGTGTTTATGTTGACCTTTCACACCAAGGCTGTCCACTTCTTGTTACATGCTGAGTATCAATCACTGGTGCAGAGAGCAGGTAGGGAGAGATCTTGACTCAGAACTTCTTCCCCCTGCGAACTGATGAGCTCATGGTGACCAGGGAGGAACCTGAGTCATGGTAAAGTGCTTTTCTAGAGGCAGAAGTATGGTATTGAAGCCTCAGAGTGTGTTGGTCCTGAACAGTAGCAACAATCAGATCCCTGCAAAGGTTCTGCCAAGCCAGGCTCACTCAGCCCACTGAAGGGATGAACAGCCTGGCCCTACTACCCTGCTTTCCACTGCCATCTGATTATCATTTTTTTTCATTTTCAGAGCATCAGAGGAAATGAATGACAGGCCTTCATGTTGCCTTTGGTTCCTTCCAGCAAAAAAAGGGGTGGAAGTACCATACACCTGGGAGTTGAACAACCTTGTTTGGAGCAGGCTGAATGCCCACACGAGACGTATATTCCACCCCTCTGGCAGTGCTTGGGACCTTGTGTTCTCGCCACTGAGATCAGTCCAAATCAATGTGGTGATTTCTGTGATCTCACTGTATCTACTGAAAACTCCTTTTCTGAGCATCTGACCCCTCCTCATGATGTAGGTTTGTTGTTCTGCACAACAGACTGTAGCCTGTGGGTCTTCTGCATGATTTTTGGAGTCAAAGTGGGCCAGCTCCTGAGTTGCACTCTGTATCCCCACAGACATAGGCGTGCTGAGACCTTTAATGGGTTGCTAATTGCTTTGATTACAAGTGAAGACCGAAGAGGAATTGTTGGATGATGAGCTCCCTGGCAGAAAAGAAGATACCAGTGGAACATTTTTGATGAATAATTCAGTAAGCAGGAATGGGAAATGAACAAGTCTTCTGTCTGCTAAAGGGAAGAAAAAAAGACCACAGAAAAAAAGAAGAAAAGGCATGTCCTGCCTGAGCAAGGAAGACCCCTCTGAGCCTGGGTTTCAGCCCATGAAGGGCAGCACAGCCTGGCTTTATAGGCGGCCAGCTGAGCCTTTGCATGTTTGCACCATACCCAGTAACAAAACACTTTGCACAGTGGAATCCAGCCCACCTCCCTGCAGTGATTGCTGCAACCAAGGGTGAGCTCACAGGGTCAGGTTCTCATGTGGTATAAATCCCCCAAAGTCTATTGAGCTGAAGGAACATACACTGGTCACAAGCTGGCAAGCCATGGATGCTAGGATAGAGTTTTTACTTTAGGGAAGGGCATAATGGGTTTTTTTGCAGGTGTTTTTAGCTTTATGTTAGTAACACTGGAAGGTCTGAGCACAAATTTATTTCTCCAATATGGAGAGGAACTTCCTTCAAGTGTGGATTTTGTTTCCAGACCAGAGGACAGTGTGTACATACAAGCCTTAGTGCAGGACAGGAGCATTCCCAGTGAGGGCTGCTTTTATTTCATGCATCTACTTCAACGTGACAATAGTGTGTGACCATAGCAGTGCAGAACTTTGTCCCCATTCGTGATGCTGGAGTTGTGATCTCTTTTTTTCTCTCTTTATAGTTTCCAATTACTCCTCTCACTTGCATTCTGCAGATACAAACTAACTTAATCTCTTCGCTATTGAAGATCTGCTCTCTTAATCCAATGGTGGCAACAGCACCAAACATTTCAATTAAAACTGTGTTCCACAAAATAGATGTATTCATTATATTGTCTCCCTTCCTTTGCAAGAGAAAAACTAATTGGGAACAGACGTGTGAAGGACTTGCATCCAGAAGCCTGCAAATAGAAATACACTGGTTACTCTTCCAGTGAGGAGGAAACCAGTGTGTCAGGAGTGAAAAGCTTCTGTCCAGTTTCCTCTACCATCCCTGGACTCATCCCGTAATAATTTCTCCACCCTCCTGGGAGGTTACAGTGCTCCAGAGTGTGGAACAGATTATTCACTGGGTTGGTACAAAGTTGCCCTGGGTAGGTGGGTCTGCAAGGACCATCCTGGATACTTACTTTGGCACCCAAGCCTCAGGTCACTTCTCACCCTCTGCTGCTAAAGGATGCCACAAATGGGAGCAAGGGAGAAACTTCTGGGTTAAGTTCCATTTTCTTTATGCGCTCATGTGCATAACTTAGGCACCTTCTGCTATTTGCTTCCTCTCTTGGAGTCAAATTCAGGTGCTGGTTCATTTGTACAAAACCAGTATGATCTCATTTGAGACTTGAATTTTTAAACACAGGACTTTGCATCCAAGTGTCATTTTTTTCTTGGGGAAAGTAGCTCATGTAGGGGGATTACACTAAACTCCATGAAGTCCTTCTCACAAGCAAGTGCAAAAATAATTCCTCAGCTTCATCCACAGCTATATGTAGAGAAGTCAAAAGCTTGCCAAGATGAAGACCAGACACCCCTCTCTCCAGCAAAGAAAGACACTTCATTTGGGAGCCTATTGAATCAGTGAATCAGACAGTGAAATTTTTTGTACTGAGAATCAGCCATGTTTGCCATGGACTACTTTCTTACCAGAAAATGAATGGCTGCAGCAAGGTGTGTTGCAGTCATCCTTCTTGAGCAGAGCAGGTGGCACAAATCCCCATCCAGATGCCTTGCAGCAGTGTCAAGCATGAACACAAGCATAGCTTGCAATGTGCAGTTATGGGATTTTCTTTCTCTGCTCCCCTTATCCAGAGGCAGATAGGCATCACAAACACCCTGAAAGACTGTGGCTCAATTTACCCTCTCTTTCCAGTTAGTTTTAAGTGGGTTTTTTTAAAATGGTGGTGGATTAGCTGGTAAATGTGCAGTTCTTGGTAGAGCTCACATCTGATGATGTCTGGTGGGGTCTAAGAAGCAGTAATAAGGAGAGGATTAAAGTCCAAAGTTTCAGTGTCCACCTGCAGTAACCCAGAGTTGTTAGGTGATGAAGGACTCTTACATCTGCCTGTCACCTCACCGAGCACTTTCACCATCACTCACTCTCCTTCTTGCACACTTCTTTCCCCAGTTATTTGTCATTCAAGCTGCTGTGCTGTACTCAAAGGCTCTCCTGCCACCAGTGCCCAGAGCTTGACCCCTGTGTACTTAGCAATTTGTCCATTGTGGAAGAATATGACACTTATGGGGGCAAACTTCGCAGCATGGAGGTCTTGGATGTACATCCTTGGCCACTCCAGTACTATTTATGAACCTTATTCTGCTGATGCAACCTGAGAAGAAGGATGGAATCAGCAAAGTGTTGCAGTGTGGACTTGAAATCTCCTTTCAGATTCTTCTTCATGATCTTTATCTCCACAATGGTCTTTATCTCCACAATCATAGACTCCATAACACTTTTCTTTCTGCCGAATCTAATTTCAATATCTTAAAGAGGAAATATTGTTGGTTTTTTCAGTGGAAACAATAGAGATCCCCTCCCCTCCCCTTCAAATGAGGTGGGACTGAAGCTTCAGGCCCTGGTTTTGCTGAAGATTTAAGGAAGTTTTGGATAAAAGTTCCCTTATTAACAGACCCTGCAGGATATGGCTCTAGGGCTATATGTGACAGTCACAGACCCTGACTTCAGACCCTTAAATATAGAATCTTTCTTTACTGTACTTGCATCATCTCTCACTAGTGAATTCAGTCTCTTTGAAAAGTGTGTCTGTGAGTAAGGGAGCACAAAGATGATTGTAAAGTAACAAAATATTAAGGAAGAGGCTTATGTAAAATCTGGGAGATGCCAAAGTATTCATGATGCAAATGAGCTTGCAAACATAACCCATCTGCTACACTTCAATACTTCCCTGACAATTCAGTGTGTTATTTATTTTGTTAAATAATTTTCTGCCCTTCCTCTTGCCCTCCTTCCCCAAGGAAATAACCTTGACCTTTTTTTCTTTGCTGGGAAATCCTTAACAGTGGTTTCTAAATGAGAACACATTGGAATAAGAGCAAACACCAAGCATGCTATAATTGAAGGCAATTCCATATCAAGAGGTGCCAAAGTCTTGCTAAGTATGACAAAGAGCACTTCTGCTCCTTAGAGAAAAGGGAGACTTTGTTCTTGCAGGTGACACAAACAGTAGTAGGAAGGATTCAGTAACAGGCTGTGCTGGTTTTGGCTGAGGTAGAGCTAATTCTCTTCACAATAGATGGTATAGGGCTCTGTTTTGGATTTGTGCTGAACACAGAGTTTATAGTTCAGGGATGTTTTTGTTACTGCTGAGCAGTGCTTGCACAGAGTCAAGGCCTTTTCTGCTTCTCACACTGGTGAGTGGGCTGGAAGTGCATAGGAGGGTGGCACGGAACACAGCTGGGACAGCTGACCCCCGCTGACCAAAAGGATATTACATAGCATATGGAGTCATGCTCAGCATATAAAGTGGGGGAAGAAGAAGGAAGAGGAGCATGTTTGGAGTGATGGCATTTGTCTCCCCAACTAACTGTCAGATGTGATGGAAACCTGTTTTCCTGGAGGTGGCTGAACACCTGCCTGCCCACGGGAATCAGTGAACTAGTTCTTTGTTTTGCTTTGCTTGGGAGCATGGCTTTTCCTTTATGTATTAAACTGGCTTTATCACAACTCACAAGGTTTTCCTTTCTTTTCCAGTTCTTTCCCCAGCCCTGCTGGCAGGGAGTGAAAGCCTGTGTGGTGCTTAGCTGCAGGCCAGGGGTAAACCATGACACAGTGGTAAATAATAAGTTGGTTTCAGGCAATTTCCCCCAAATCTTTGATGGGCTCTTTGTGCTAAATCAACCCAGCCACAGCAGAAATGGTTCCTAAGTTGCACTAGGTAGCGGGGTATCTGCTATATGCCCAAGTTTTGGCACATCTCATGGGCTCCTCCAGGCACCCCCATGGCTGGAAGCACCTAGCACTGCAAGCTGTAGGGTCACATGTGCCCTCTGAGCAAGGCAAGGGACAGCCCTGGCAATACTTAGCTTTCACAACGGAGGAGAGGGAAGACTTCACCACTCAAGCAGAAACATTTTCAGAATCAAGAGTATAAAAATAAAAGGGAAAAAAAAACCTCAACCAAACTTTCAGAAGTCTCACAGCTGCTATTGCTGATCATGTGTGTGACTCAGAGGGTAGACTGTATGCTATAAATGGAAATGGGTTACTTATAATTTGACTGATAATGTCTTAGTTTTTGTAAGAAAAATGTCTTTTGAAGAAATACTATAGTGGGGTGGCAAGCTGTACCATATGTTCTTTGCTGCAGCTGACTTTATAATACATCTCAGCTACACTTTAAACTGTATAGCACTGATTGCATTGTAACTCCTATGTCCTCTGCAGATAAAGTTATGGAAATATAATGATTGTGCTTCAGATACATGCCAGTGCTGTCTATACTATTTCAAATCATCAGACAAGAGAAGAACACCTGCTTGCCCAGGCTTTCCCCGCTTGTTTACCGCCTTCTGTACCACAGTGAGGGAGGCTTGCAGGTCCCCCAGGGAGAGTAAGCACCAAAAATAAAAATTCATGCTTGCTGGAGCTATGCTTTGACTATGTAGTGCTTTATGGTAAAGCATGGATGCCTTGTTCCCTCACACAGGGCAAAATTAGTAACTACAGATGCCTGAGCCTTCAGAGAGCTAACTGGGAGTGCACAGCCAGGAGAAAATCTGGAGATTTCCCTCCTTGACCCTGAAAGAAAATAGGTCTGCAAATGATGGTCATTGCATCCCAAATTAATCTCAAAATGTCTTGTCTGTTGGGAAATTCCTTGGCCAATCTTCTGCTGTACCTCTGGGAAATGCTGATGCCAGTTGCCAGACCTGTGCTCTGGCCAGCACCCTGTGATTATTGGCCTATTAAATTTTGATACTGTGAGAAGGCTGAAGCCACCCAAGACACTGTGTGGCCTCCTGACATTGCCTGGATGGATCAGACCTAGGAAAACCCTGCCTTTCTCTGCAAGATGTCTATATGCACATATATTGTGTATATTAAAATTAGATTTGGTAATTAATTAATTTAATTAAAATTAAATTTGCAGGGAAAACAACTTGTCACTGTAAAGTGTCTGTGTGAGGGGAGCTGTAGAAAACAGTTCAAAAGTAACTTTATCTCTGATGAGTTTGATGCAATGTCCTTGGTTGTGATTTTACCAGCAGGCCACCTTCACCACTGCTTTACTTAAGATATTTTAATGGAGGGCTGGGCCAAATAGTTGTCACTCCAGCAAATCTGTCTGCACCACACAGCTGGTCTCAGTCCTGGGCTGTTCAGTTGCTTCAAGGGCTTTACCATGCCTTATGGCAGGGAAATGGGATAAAGTCATGGGGAAGCAGCAGCCAACACCCCATAAGGAGTCCCTAAGTCCCCATGCCTTAGCCTTTGCACACTCCTACTGCCCCCATTGATGCTGCTCTACCACATTTTGGGGGTCCTGACCATTGTGCCAGGATTTGGCAGCCCTTCCCCTGGCTGCCTCCACCCCATCTTCCTGCCTGCCTGCAATACTTTTTTTTCCATAACACTGCAACTTAGGAACTGGGCTAACCTACACCAGCCAGGAGCAACCGAAGTCCCAGGCAAGGCAAGCACTCAGGCTGTGTTTTTCCAGCAGTGGCCAAGGCAGGTTTTCCTAATTCCCCATGTGCCTCCATCCAGGTGCTAGAGCCCTCTGCATGATTGGGTATAGTGGCATTAGGCACACGTTACTTCAGGAATGCAAGAAGGGACCATCACAAGGCAGAGGGCTTGATCTTTCTGCACCCTTCTCAGCAAGGTTGCCTAGAAAGGTTATCATTTAACCCACATGACAATTGCAAATCATTTTATATAAGGCCACTGGTGAAAAAAGCAGGAAAAAATGCAGTGAGAGATGGCAAGAGGTGATGGTTTTATGCACTGCAACATTGCACACCTCCTTCATATACATATATATACATATATATATATATATATGTATATGCCTGAATGCACTGTATCTACTGAATGCTTTATGGGATAAAGAATGAACCGGCTAAAGGTTGAAAGGAAAATTTAATATCAGATTTAAAGTGTGATTCAGTGACTTGCAGAGATATTCTCAATATGCTGGATGGGTCAGCACCAGTGAGTGTGACTCAGAGGTGTGGGGAAGGGTGGTGAGGTGCAGGGAAGAGGCCAAGGCTGGGAGAGGGGGCTTTGAGGGCAGCAGGGTGGGAGGACCAAGCCCTTGGAAAGCTCTGTAGGCTGGAAGGATACTGTGGGAAGGAGCTGAAGGGTAGGTGAATGCCAGCAGCCATGGCATGTGATGAGCAGATACCTTCTGTCCTCAGTTGGTAGAAGCTCTCATGAGATCCTAAAATTCAGGAGAATGACTTTAGGAGCCAAACAAAAATGAAGCATGTGTGGGAAGAGTGGTGGCCTGAAGAAGGAAACTAGAAAAAAAAATTCCCAACAAAAGGTATTGTAGCTTGGTTGCATCAACATAATGTATGGGTGGAAATGCCACATGGTGGGAGAAGCACGACAGGAACAAGAGCACCAGAGCCGTGCCATGCCTGCAGCTTCACAGTGAGGCATCTCTTGAGCAGTGGAATGGCATCACTGCAGCTCACTGCCTTGCCAGCGGTTCGCAGCATTGGTGATTTGGGGTGGGGAAATGTTGCCCTTCCAGGGTTGGACCTCTGTGAACCACAGTGTCCTGAGCACTGTCTGGATGCTGTCATAAAATATCACAACAGGAATAAGAAAAAAGGAAGGCAGGAGAGAGTCCAGATCTTGAAATGCCCTTACATATCCTGTGGGGTCAGTGCCTGAGCTGGAAATAAAAATTTCAGTAAAGTTGACCTAGAGATGGGAGTCTGTCAGCAGGTTAGAAGTGGGAGACTGATTGGTCCCAAATACTGCTAAAAGATGATGCCTTACCCAGCTCAGCCACCCAAGGCTTCTCCAGGAGGCAGAAGGGAGACAGCTGGGAGGTGACTCACACAGTGACCACCTCGAGGGTTTATCTATACTGCTATCAGCCACGGGGAGATATGGACTTGGGGGGAGCAATGAAGGAAAATGCCCCTATAGAATGGGAATAGATCTGGAAGGCAACCATCCCTCCAATGCTCACATGGTCCTTGCATGGCATGGAAAGGAGTGAGCAGGTGGAAATGATGCCGATGCGGAGCCTTCTGCTGCCAGGAACATGGGAAACACGAGTGCCAAGAGGAGCCAGAGCACTCAGCAGTGGCCAGGAGTGAACTGTGAGGCTGCCTTTTGAGCACAGAGCTTCAGACTGCAATGGAGGTTGGTGAATATTTAACAATTGCTCTGCTTCCCAGCAAGAAGACCGGACATGGGATCTGAAGGAATGAGCAGCTGTTGGCTGCTGAAGAGAAGACAAGTCAGGAATCTGTTTATTGGAGATGTCAGTCCTTTCTGTCTCCTGTGAGGTTGTTAGCTCTGATCCACTCCTGATTTACAGTAGGCACAATTTTATTGCCATTTGCAACTAATTAATGCCCATTGCTCACTGTTTTAAGCAATTAGGTGAACACATTTGCTTTAATATACCTCAGATGAAGTATGGTAGGGGAAAATAGTCCTTACATCAGTATTCAACAAATTTCATCAGCATACTTGTACTCCTATCCTAATTTCTTTGGCAGGCACAGAGGAAACAGACTGGGAGAAGAAATCCCACATGACTATCAGGCCAGATACCAGTGTTTTTCCTGACTGCCATTATTACCCAAACACAATTTTTCTCTTCAAGCATCGGTGCCAGCACTGGTGTTGATGGTCTATGGAGAAAACTGGTTCAGCAGAGGGGTTTTGCAAACAGGATGGCAAAGGTGTTTTCCCTCCTCCTCATGCACAAAACCACAGCTGAGTCTCTAATTGACTACTTTTGTTGTGAGCATCATCGCATAGCTACCCAGGAAACCTGGGTAGAAGCCCCCCATTGTTACCCTGGCCTATGAACTGATCCCTTACAAGTCCTGCTGTCCCGTTCCATCAGAGCAACAGGCAGAGGCATGTTTGTTCCCTTCTCTCCCATCATTGAGATATCATCTACTATTAAGACACAGAGGACCAGTGACATCAAAGGCAGCAAGGGAAGATTTATGGCAGAGTGGCTGTCAGTTGCTTTGGTCTAATTAAATGGCTCCTGCCTCCTTGACTCAGTTCCAGTGCAGCGGAGCTTGACTTGTTAAGTGTCAGGGAAGTGTCCTGGCTGCTCACTGTTACTGGTGCCTTGGCTTCAAAGTGTGACTGTTTGGCTGAAATAGGCTGTAAAATCCTGTCACTGCCTTCCCACCCCTCTTTGCGAGAGCAGCTGGATGTCCCTGCTGGTGGGTACCTGCACCTGGGACAGGACCTGGAGTATGGGCAGGGCACACGGGCAGCAGGACAAGGGGTCCACGGAACCACTGCCACCCTTGAACCCTCTTTGGTGGTAGACACTTTTCATCTCCTGTGCTTGCTTTTCAGAGGGGCAGTGGGAACCTGGCAGTGGAAGAGCACTCTGGAGGTGAGGACCAACCTCAGTGGGGTCCCGTGAGGTCCTCTCCACATGACTCCAAGACTCTCAGGCAGGTGCTCTTCCCCTGAGTCACCTTGCCTCTCCTGGAGCACTTCCCAGCCTGCCCTGCCATTCTCCAAATCTCTAAATATCTGGAAACCGAGCTGACTGAGTCCTTCACAAGTAACTCACCCAATACCCTCAGCCCATTTTTCTTCATGCCAATGAAGTAAGGAACAGTCACGGTTCAAGTAAGTGTGTCTATTTGCCTCAGTCACTTGAATTATTTTTGATTACGGATTATTATTTGTGTCTCGTTAGCAAATTGGCTGGTGTTAATCGTCAGAGCCCATGCTGCCCAATTGGCTCTTCACATCATACGTTATTCCTTCCCTTCCCTGATTGGATGAATCAAATTTTATTAAACAGCAGCCTTCTTTCTCCCTTGCTCGCAGATGATGCATGAACATTTGTAGCTACTTGGCAATTCTGTTGTGAGACAATAAAAGAGCTTTTCAAAATGCCAGGAGAGGAAATACAGTGTGAATACTCTTGCAAATATTTACTTGTGCTCTTATTTGCAATATTTTATTGTGTAATGGATTTAATGATGCTATTTATCAAATAATGATGATTGCTGTCTTTAATGAATTCAAATTTAGCTAAGCAATTTCCAGAAATATCTGACAAAATCAAGAGAAAATTCCAGTGCACGAAATGCAAGAGATTAGAAATAATTACAGCTGTACGGTGCTCAGATATTGCCCAAATGTGGGTTTCCCTCTAAGGTACCTTAGAGGGAAAACAAGCAGAGAGTTACCTCAGATGCAATCCCAAATTAGCAAATGCTATATCTCCACCTCTTTGATTTGGCAGCACCCAGTCAGGACACAGGGGACTGGCCTTTTCATTGCAAGCAGGGCTGAGCAAAGACTACCACATCCAAAGGCCTGTCGCTTCAAGACAGAGCTCTGACAGAAGCTGTAGTTTAAAAACCTGGGATGTTTTCAGGCTTTGGGGTGGTTTCACAAGCAGGGCTGCTTCATTCCAGCAGCCTTCCCAGCTCTGCCCTGGCCCCAGTGCCACCACTTTCTGGCTCACGGGAAAAGAGGAAAGGGGTCCCAACAGTAACAGGGATGTCTAAGAGTCCCTCAGGCTTGATGCATCGGCCAGCCAATGGCCATGGAGCTGTGACTGGTGTTTATTCTGTCCAGATCAAGGAATTAGATATGGAGATATTATCTTTCCCTACTTCTTTTCTCCTGTGCATTGTATCTCTGAAGCTTCCAGCACCCACACAAATAGTTTCTTGCCATCTGACATAATTTTTGGAAAACAAGAACTACAGAAAATGTTGAATTTCAGAATTAATAAAGAAAACACAGAAGAATGTAGTGAAACCTTCCTGAGGTGAGCATCAGCTGTGCTTTTCATGCTTTTCTTTGAAGGATCTTGAAGGATGTGTTCCCAAAATAGTTCCTAAAATGTGTTCCTTGAAGACAAGGTCAGTCTCCAAGTCCAGTCCCTTTCCATGGAAGTTGAGGGCTGGATGTCTTCCTGTGGCAAAGACTTGAAATGCTCTATCCATATGTCTATTGAGTCACTAAGCTGAAAGTGGTGGGGTGCAAAAGCCCCTCAGAATCTATGGGTTCTAGGCTAGGCATATGAAAAAGAAGCAATGAGGAACATTCTTAGCCTAGTTTGAAGGAACTCATAGTGAGTGCCAGAGAATGGGACCATCTCCAAAACACCCAAGTTTCACTGAAATCAAGCAAACTCTTTCCTCATCTGATTAAAATGGAGGCACTGCCTTTTTTCACATTGCTATTTTGACTTGTTTGAATATGCAACAGCAGCTTCTATTTCCAAGAAATGCAGTAAATATGGATTCTTGGAGAGCCAAGATCCTCTTTACTAGTTCTGAAGCACCCAAATCTTCAAAGCAAGAAATATTTCCTCCAGCTGTCCATGCACGAAGTTGATTTATGACTAGTTTTCTGTTCAAACCACTGTAATTTTGTGAAATGATAGGAGTATTGATTCCGGCAAGAGTTTCACTTTGCTGAAACTACCAGGCCAGAGGGACTAAATGGAGCTTTGGAGTGAATAATATAGCTTTCCTCTTTATCAATTTCATCTGTTTTGCTCTCCACCTTCACTTAACAACCAACATCTCTTCTTCCCTGCCTTCTTTTCCCTTTAAGGCACTGGTCTTTTGCTCTGCTTCACAGCTATAAATGATTGAATGTATTTTCTTACCTGGGAACTCTGAGCAGAATCAAAATACAATCTGAGCAATGAATAGACTGCTTGACATCTCCAAGTGGTTCACGTTGCTGTGTGGGAAGCTGAATTCTGGCTCTGAAATATACCGAATTCTGGAAGTGGAAGAAGAAAATTATTTTTCCATATTTTTCAGTGGAAGAAAATTTTTCTATTTTAGTTTTTATTAAAACAATAAGCAATGAAATATTTAGGAGAAAAATTTAATTCCTCAGTCTGGGCTAGATTCTGCTGTCAGTTACATTTAGATGAATGAAGATAAATTTTACTGTAGACAGTGAAAATATCTTGGTGCAAAACTGGTCCAAAGACCGGTTCCACAAAAAGACAAATCCTCATCTGTGCAGGATAGAAACAAAGGGGAGTCCCATGGCTTGAACAGGAGCACTCTGCTGGGTTAAGAACTGGCTGGATGGCCGAGCCCGGAGAATAGTGGTGAACANTCAGGGGTGACCTTATCACTCTCTATAACTTTGTGAAGGGTGGTTGTAGTCAGGTGGGGGTTGATGTCTTTCTTCAGTCAGCAACTGACAGAACGAGAGGACATGGTCTTAAGCTGCACCAAGGGAAATTTAGGCTGGATGTTAGGCAAAAGTTTTTTATGGAAAGAATGATAAAGTACTGGAATGATCTGCCCAGGGAAGTGGTGGAGTCACCATCCCTGGGTGTGTTTAAAAAAAGACTGGATGTGGGACTTGGTGCCACGGTTTAGTTGTGGTGTTAGGGCTGGGTTGGACTCGATGATCTAGAAGGTCTCTTCTAACCTACACATTCTGTGATTCTGTGGATGATATTTCTGGACCTGTAACCTCAACAACAATCTAATTTAGAGAATAAGAAAGAATTGCAGATGAATTCTATATACATTCCATCCACCCTCCCTGTGTGCAGGTGTGGCTGTGCTTCCATTTCTAATGTCAGAGTGAAAAAACCCAGAAAATACAAATGCTTTGGTGGCACTATTAATTCAGCCATAGGCACAGTGTATATGTCAGCATAAATCTTCAGTAGCCTTGCCAGCTACTGAAACTGCTGCTTCTGCATTTGCTTTCTCTGTACTCACTGACTTAAAGAAAGAAATTTCAGAAAACCAGAGGGCTTGAAAGGTGTAAGGAACAAATGCCACTCAGAAAAATTAAGAAAGAGATAAATATTCTATTTTTCTTGGCATGCATACAACATAGATTTATTTTTGCAAATGGTCCATCCAATGCTCTGTAAGTTTGAAGATTTTGAGGCAAGTATTCAGGAAAAAAAACCCAGAAAATAATGTAAACAGTTTCTAGCACGATCAAATTACACTTTGGATTCTATCACAGGAAACATGGTTTAAAGCAAAGCTGAGACATGCTGCATTTCTCCCAAACATTGTACACAGTGGTGTGGCTCTAGTGCAGAGTGTTACCAGTCAGCACCCGGGGTCAGGTTTGGAGGTGGAGGTGGGTTGCTGCCTCCATGCTGGTGCTAAACAACCCTGTGGCAGCCATAAAAACCTACTGTCTGCAGCCCATCCCCATGGCCCCAGGGAGAGGAAATGGCTCAGCAGCTCCTGATGTGGAGAAAAAAGTGCATGTCATGATGCAGAAGGGAGAATGCTCCTGCTTGAGAACCAAGCCAAGCATGAAATTAATATTTCCTTCATAGTAAAAAAAAAAAAAAAAGAAAAAAAAAAAGCCTGTAACATAGGAATGAATAAATGTAAACTTGAAAGCCTGGGGACAGGCTTTGAATCTCCTTGTGAGAAGGGGAATGCTTTGGCTGGTTCACTTCTCTGCCTGTTGAGCAACACGGTGCTGAAGAGATCTAGGATGTGCCACACAGTTAGACGGTGATGCCCAACCTGTTGCCCAGGTGAAATCCCTGTAGGTCTTGTATTCTCAGTCCCCTTGGGAAAACTTCACCCATGAGGCATAGGTAGGGCCTGTGCAAGTCCTCAAAACCCCAGGAATGGATTAGGATGGGACCCTTACTGGACCACCATCTGCCAAAAAACACTACAGAAAGGTGGTGGGGCTTCTGAGGGGCTCTGCCTTGGAGAAAATGGAAAATAATCTTGTGCAGGATTGTGCATTAATGGTTGTTTTTGCTTCCATGGTGGGATTTCGTTAAATGCATGGCATTTCTTCATCTCTCCACTTCCTTTAAGGAACTGCTCCTAAAGGTCTCATATTTGGAACCATCAGCACCGGGGCTGACCAAAACTGGGGTGTGAAACTAAAGCCTGGACAACCCAAGAGGTGTGGGATTTAATCAAAACTGTATCTTAGTTTTAACAGAAGAAAATTGTTCAGAATTTTTTTTAAAATTTTAGTTTTTGCTCACTCTCCTTTTTTGATAACCGCATCTCAGCACTGCCTTACTCTTCCCTCCTGTCCGGGGCTTCCTGGGGAGGAGTTCTGCATGCCTTGAATCCAGCACAGCGCGGCTGGTGCATTTCTCCTGGCTGGCTTGGCACAGAGCCCTGAAGCTTCCCTGGCACTCCCCAGGGCAGACAAACTCTGAGTGTTGCTGTCACCACCAAGTGCTTGAAGCAAAGCAAAGCAAATGAGCAGTGGGGACTGGCAAATACCCTGACTGGAAAGCTGAAGCACAGCCTCCCGCAGTGAGGAAGAGCCACATCTGCCTGGAATGGGCACAGTTTGGAGGGTGCTGGGGTAGGTGTGGGCAGGTAAATAACCCGTATGTCGTGCACTTACAGTCTTTACTCCCTGAAAGGTGTGAGATGAAGGAGGAGAGATGGCTGTTATGCATTGAAAGCAAATGACCCAATCTTGCTCGTTTTGGGCACAGCACACCACTACCTAAAAGGAGGTTGTGATCAGGTGGGTGTTGGTCTCTTCTCTCAGGTAACAAGGGATGGGACAAGAGGAAAGGGCCTCAAGTTGCACGACAGGAGGTTTATACTGGATGTGAGGAAAGGTTTCTTCACTGAAAGGGTTGTTAAGGCTTGGAACAGGCTGCCCAGGGAAGTGGCTGAGTCACCATCACTGGAGATATTTAAAAGCTGCGTAATGTGGCACTTAGGAACTTGGTTTTGTGATGGACTTGGCAATATCTGGTTAAGAGTGGGACTCAATGGTCTTAAACTCTTCTTCCAACCTAAAGAATTCTATGAAAAAGAGCAAAATTATGGAAAAGGTAGCAAACTTTGCAGCACAAAGTAAAAAGCTAAATAAATTCCTATGGCTTTTCTGGGTTTGAAAAGCCTATCTTTGGGAAATCTTCTTGAAACTAGGCTTTACCTGCTCCATTCTCCTGCTTTGGCTGGGTTGAGCTGTCACTATTTCACAAGGTCTGACATGCAGCAATGCTACTGCTCGGTGCATTGTCTTTTTCCTGCCATATGTCCAAGTTTTTGGTCACTTCAACAAAGTGAAGCACAGCTCTGCTTTGAAAAGCTGCGATCTCCTAAGTCATCAAGCTGTACCTCCTCTCAGCTAGCAATTCAACGTGCCTTTTAAAAAAGCGAAATAATTCCTTTTTCCCCCCTGCAACTGCTATTTCAGAGACAACCTGGCCAGTGCAGCAGGAGATGGACTCTGGTGGCTCTTCAGTATCTACTTTTCCAAAGGAGAAGGGTCCGACAGGAGGAAGCAGCTGGGGTAAGGAGCCACTTGGTGTGCTTGGGATCCCATCAAGCTTAGGTCCTTTTCCCTGGCAAGCTGCCGCCCTCCTCCTGCCCTCGGTGCACCCACAGGCCTTTAAATTCCACAAAAGCTCTTTGGTTCTGGAGAAAATAATAATTAGAAAGAAAAAAAAGAAAAAGCAGAGGGGAAAAAAAATCCTCCTTGATTGCTGAGGCGCTGATGGCAGGACCCCTCCTTCCCTGCTGAACCACTTAATCAGGCTGGCCCCCCGGCAGCAGCAGGTGCCCACCGAGGCCTCGGGAAATCTCCTCATCACCGGCAAATGGCCCTGATGATGGCTCAGCAGGGGCCCTGCCAGGCCGGCTCTTTACAAGCTCAGAGGAGCTTCTCCGGCAGTGCTGGAGCTTCCCATCTTTCTGCAATGCTGGCAGCAGGGAGCCAGCTCTGCTCCTTCCCTGGGCAGCTCCCTCGGGCTCTGGCTGCAGGATGCTCAGCCTCGAGTCCTTGAGGCACTGGCAGTGATAGCACAGCCCAGTGCTCTCAGTTTTGAGACAGAGGACTTAGAGATCCTTGGGGAAAAAATGGGATTTCTTAGGAAAGGCGTCATCAGGGGGCCACCTGTGACACAAACTGGCTTGACTGACCATTTTCCTGGCGTTGCACATTTTTACTTACAGCCACATGTCTGTAAGCCAGACAGGCACTCTCTGCTCATCTTCTGGGAAGTTGTGCCTTCATGTATGGTGCCCATATGGGGCCTTATTCCAAGTCTGATCCAATCTGTCTGTATTACAGAAGAAAGCACAGTTTTGGCATAACCTTAGTGCTTTTCCCTTGGCTTCTGTACCTACCATGAATACCAATGTCTTCCCGTGACCCACAGCTCTCTGCCCTGGGCGTTAGCAGTGCTATGTGGCTGCCCTACCAACTTTACTTGAGGTGACGTGATTACAGCCCCTGTCTCCTCTGGATAAATGTCTTCAGTTGCTCAGCAACCTCCACACAAGGATTAAATTAACTTTGATTACAATTACAGACAGCACAAATCAGCCTGCACCATCAGAAGAAAGCAGAGCATGGGTTGGGTTTTTTTCTGGAGGATTTTCCTCTCAAATGCTACTGTTGGGGGGGAGGGAGGAATTGCATCTCATCTCTTTCCCTCCCTTGTTTTGTGTTGAGCATGGATGCATCCCACCCTGATGCTTTAAATGCACAGTGGGATTGAGCACAAAAGAGTTCATTTACATGCCTGAAAATATTTGCCTGCTTGGGGAAGAAAAGCAGAGAGGAGGCCCAGGTGCTGAAGGTAGCTTTGCTGTTATGTTAATGCCTCAAAACTTCTTCTGGTGAAAGTGATAGGCCTAAATACAGCTACTCATCACCTCCATAAGGCCTTTGCTGTCACCTCCTCCAGGTGCTCAAGTTAATAATAGCAACATGCTGTTATTGTATATGACTTCACAGCTCCCTGAAACAGACTTCCTGTCTGGGAGGTGCAGATCCATAAAACCTCCAGGTGAAGAGGATTGCAGGCAACCAGCCCCGCAGGGGTCAGACCTACAGCACACAAACTGGGAAGATTAATCACGTCTATCTGCTGCTCGTGGTCTTCTGTGTCTGCACGTGGAGGAGACTTGCCAGGCTGGCAGGATGCTTTCATGATGCCCAGCATCTTGCTGTGTGGGCAGCAGTGGGATGACCTGGACTGGCAGGAAAGCCTTTGCCTGGTCTAGGAAACTGAATGTTGCTTGAAGCGCTACCCATATACTCCTGGCCTTGGGAAGGTCAGACTGTTCTGCTCCCTGTTCTTGCACCTCTTCTCTTCACCACCTCCTTCTAGCCAAAACAGAGCTTCTCTTTCCATGGTTTCCCCACTTTTCTGGCCTGTGGCTCCAGAGAGCTGAGTGCAGCTGGCCACCACCAGCCTGCAGGGGACCTGCTGGCATTGCTCTAAAGGAACTACTGAACTGTGTTTCTTTGGGGAAGAACCTCCCTCAAGTAGATGGAGAGAAAAATGGTGCAGAGTGGTGAATCAGTGTGGGAACTGGGACTGGCAGCACCACTGAGAGTCACAGAGAGCTTGGATGTAGATAAAATTAATGTTTGCTTTTTAGACATCTTAATTTTCTTTGTGTTTCTTTGATGCCCTGGGCAAAGATGAAAAGAGAAAAAATGCTAGTGTTTCTTTTCTCCCTGGGCAACAAGGAAGAGGAGAAGGAGAAGGCAGGGCAAGGCAACAGCTTTTGCTCCTCTCTGTGGTTATCTGGCCAGGATTCTGCCAATGCAGTAGGTAAGGACATTGGCTGCTGCAGGAATTGGCCAGCAACAAATGACTGTTCCCAAGTGGGAGTGGGGAAGGAAGTGTGGAGGCTCATTACACTTAATGTAATTACTCTGGACTTAGAGCAGGCTATGTGACAAAGGAATTTGGCCTTCTCTTTTTTTCCTCCCTCCCTCCTCCCTCCCTCCCTGCCTCAATATTCAACAGTATGAGTCTGGTCGTGCCAGTTTGTGATCCAAAGAGGCTCTTCGCAGCTCTCCTTAAACAGGGACCTCCCTGGCCTTACACAGGTAGAAGTAACATGGCAGAACAATTTCTAAATAGGTCTAGAATTTGGCCAAGGGTGCTGCTGTGCAGAGGACTGATGCAGGTGTTCTGACCTGGCATCCGTTACCTGCTGCCCTCCCTGCTCTGCTAGAGAAGAGTCTAAGCTGCTCCTTGGCCTTCTGCCCATTTCCTGCATGGGAGACACCAGCCAACAGTGAGTTCCCTTTGCCTGGGACCCACCACTACACCTGCACTGCCTGCAAAACAGATAGCTGAAGAAGCATTGGCCAAGATGGCCCAGAGGTGGGTGGGATATGGGGCTTTGATCCACCCACTTCAATCTCCTCAGCTCTCATTTTTGCCTTCTTTGCTGAATGCTGGGGGAGACGGAGATGGCCAAAAAGCTGTGGCAGTGCTGTCCTGCTTCCTCAGGAATGCACCTCACCTCACAAGATTGCACTCCTGTCCTGGCATGGACCCCCTGGGTCCCAGGTACTGACCTTCCCCCTGGGGCTCCCAAGGCTTGTCCATGCAAGCCAGGCTGGGGCCATCTCCTGCTGGATCCTTCATGAGTTACTTAGGCAGGTACCCAGGCTGTGGCAGTGGGTGGCTACCTGCACCCTGGGAAAGCACCTAATCATGGTCTGTCACTGCTCACAGCTGTCCTTCAGTGCCTGCTTTCTCTCTCTCATGAGTGCCCTGATGTTTCCTGACACTTCCACCTTCCTCTTCCTTGTATGCACCCAGGGGAAAGTGTCTTTGACTCACGCTCCCGTTTCACCGTGACGCATTTCAGCCCTGCTGCAGCCTGCTCTGACCACTCGCCAGAGCGCAGCTTGTCAGACATGCCAGAAGTTGACAGGATTTGTCTTTCCAAACTGCATTTCTGATGAGTCTGCCTTAGACTTGGTCAAAAGGAACACTTTGATCTTGAGATCATCTAGGAGTGGCAGGTCCATGCTCACCTTTTCCTAGTCAGGCTGGACTTTCAAATGACTTAAATGTGGCTTGCGTCTGTCCCTTGCTGTGAAAAGAAAACTTGATCTATTGCTTGGTATCTTCATCTCAAGGGCTCCTGTGATACCCTCAAGTAGTTGCTTCAGCAGTAGCAATGGAAGCATCCAAAATTGGATGCCCAGGTGTTCTCACTGCCCCTACTGCTCTTCTCAACACCATTCCTGGCCATGGAACATGCACACAACAACCCACAGCTTCTGGCAAAGGTGCTGTCTTCCCTCCATTTCCCTTTCAGGAACAAGTGTCCACAGCATCCATTTCTCCTATGCAGATAAACCCAAGTTTCAGAATATGAAGAATTTTAGGTCCATTTAAATACTTATTTGCTAACACAAAAGCAAGTACCCCCATAATTTAATATGCTTCTGGAAGTAATTGGATAGAAGTCCTTTGTTTCTTTTCCTCCTGTCATCTTGCATTTGTTTAATTTGGCTGTCGTGACATGAAGTGACAAATCCTGTGCTTCGTTTTTACAGATAGAAAAACTCTGGGATTCTTCTTTCTGCACTGTTAGAAATTTATGTATTCTCTCCATTCACTCGTACATCACTATTGTGTCAGATTACTGACCCCCTTAAGAATAAATGCATTTTAATACAGCTGACCCAGAAACCTCCCAGAGGGGAGATAAAGCGTAGCTCTGAGAACCAGCTGAATTTGCTGTAACTTAGAGGGGGATCAGAGAAGGGTCCAAAGTGGGCAATGCCCCAGTGCCATGGTTATTTCCCATTAACACAGCCACATTTCCTGCTGCTTGCAGCATTCTGGTCTCAGGCTTGCATCCCTTCCCCCAGTTGGGAAGGAGTTGCTCACATGGATTTTTCAGCAATGTTTTCCCAGAGACACAGATTCTAGGGGAGATCAGGCTTTATTCCTGTGCAGAGAAGGCATCAGGGTTGTCCCAGAGGGGCAGGGAACCTGATGTCAGGCACAGCAGGCACTGAGAGCAGCAACATCCAAGGACAGGTATTACGGCACAAGCCCTGCAAGGGCAAGAAGGCAGGGGACACACCTGTCTGCAGGGGTTGGGGAGGAGCATCACATATAACGCCTCGCAGTACATTTGCCTGGTTGGCAATGTTCCTGGCATTTCTCTTGAAAAATATTTATCAGAAGAAAGGAGAAACTGCAGGAAATTGCAGATTCAACCTTGTATGTAAATGCAAAGCTGCAGAGTGCAGGAGAGGAAAATATCATCTTTCTCTTCCTAGAAGTTTTTAGACATTTTTCTCAAATTTCATACTGTGAATCTTGCTCCCCATCCATTTTAGAAAGTAATTTTAAATAATTTCTCTAAAATGCATTTAAAACCTGAAGGACATGCTCAGTTCTGAAGAGTACAGGCCACTTCCACTCCTCTTGCTTTGAGGTTTCTGAATCGAGTGGTTGGGTCCCTGTGGGGGTCTTCAGTTCAAAGGAAATGCCTTCAGATTATAGCCATGGCAAATTGTTGGGTGGGAATTTGTGTCACCTTGGATGACTCCAGTTACTCGTCATATTATTCTAACACCTTCCCTGAGCACCACAGGCCTCAGGTGCTTAATGTCTGTGCCAGAACCTACCAGTGGCCAAATACAGACCTTTGCAGCAAAATTTCTTTTTATTTATGAGCTGCATGTCGCATGTTATCCCCAAGCAGTTTATAAGGGCCATGCTGTTATTAGCCCTCAAAGGTGGACTCTGCAGTGGCCCTGGCAAGGACCTTGTCCCATGGGAACAGCAGATGTGAGTGGATGCTCCACACAGGAGCCTGCCCATGCATTCGGTGTGCCACCACAGCCAGCCTGGCTGTGTGGAGCCTGGGTCTGTGCCTGCAGAAGGGATGGAACCTCCTGCTGATGAAATTCCCACCCAGCACTGCTGAGGCCATGGGGAAGGTAGTTCAAGCCAGCAATGTATTTTGTACCCTCCCTCAAAAGGACCAAAGCCTCCCATTTCCCACACACACAGAAGGAATGAGCCTTACTGTTGTTTTATTACTGATGCTCAGGAGTGTAGGGATGAATCAGAAAGTGGCTAACTTCATTTGCTTAATCTTTCAGGGTAGCAAAGATTGGGTAGAGTCTTCTAATCCTTGTTTCCCTTCACTGAGAGGGGTATAAAAGCCAGGAGGAGAAAACAGCTGAGGTTTCATATCTCAGGTTGATTTTGCAGCAGAGACAAAAAAAGAAAGCAAGCTACTCCTCTTGTTTGGAGCTGAAGAACATTTGCTCTGGAAGCCCTTGAAAGAAAATAAACACTGTGCAATATGGTGTTGTTTGTACAATCGGTTTTCTGTGAAAAACTTCACTTTAAATAGTTACAAAGATCTGGATAGTGGTGATCATGTATGTGAATTTAGGGACTATGCAGTAGCCAGGGTAAGAAATGTAGAAATGCCCAATTAGAGAACAAAGCAGGTGACACACAAAGATGCATTTCTGAGAGCTGCTCTCCTTCTCCCCAATACAGACTCGCACACATGCATGTATTTACACACACACACAGAGACATATATATATACACATATATACAAGTGTTTATTTAGATCTAAGGCCCATTAAACAACCTGACTTTAAGACTCATGATGAAATTAACTGGGTGTGGTAATTGTATGTGCTTGAACACTACTTAGCAATTATACTTGAAGTTACCAAGAAATTCTGTGATGAATTACCTTAGGGTTTTAATTCTGAGAGAGGTAAGGACAAGGTTAACAGAGGTCTAGTTTGAAGAGAGTTGAGCGCTAGGTAATTATCCTGCAGTGCTGTATATTTACAGCATGTACCGTTGCCATGAATCTTCAGACCTGTTGCAATGTAATTATTTCTGTTTTCCACAATACGATATTAATTCTGCACCATGGCTTGGGATTCCCTTCTCAAATCCATAGGTATTTTTTGTCTATGGTCCAGAGAGGGGACCTGGCTGTGCCTTAGGTCATTGCAGGTGACTTACCACACTCTCCTTTCCTTACATACCAAGACATGGATTGAAGTACCAGACATCAGGCAACTATTTTGGAATTTTTTCATGGAAAAGGATAAAAAAAGTCGGGTTTTGGAAACCAAAGTATTTCAATTCTCAAAAAATATGGTGTAAGGGGCTATGGCCCTCCTCTGTGTCAGCTGAACTTAGAGGGAGATGGAGGATTGGCACACAGAAGCACAGTTCTTTCATCTATAAACATCTACTCTGTGCATTAAAACCAAAGAAGCCATAACTTTCCTTTACTCTCCTCAACCCTCTCAGGGCATACGAGGCTGTGGTCCTGATAGGAGCTGGATAGGGCAAAAGTCTCAGCCCTACAGGGAGCTGGGGGATGGTTTCAGCAGCCAGGCTGAAACACAGTGGCCAGGTGGGTCCCCAGGCAGTGTCAGTCCCCTGGTGAGCAGGCAGGGCTGGCACCCTCTTCACAGCAAATGACAAGCAGAGCTTGGCTTGTTCACTGCATCATCACTGGGTCTTCAACCCAGCTGCCTGAATTGCACAGGCAAGGGGTTTCATCTCCAGTGCCCAGGCAATGAGAGTGAGTGGGGGAGAGGTGAGGTCGAATGAAATCTCTGCAGCACTTAAGTCCACAAGTAAATATCTAATCAGAGAAATGTTTGACTTCAATAATAAATGAGCAGAATATCAAGAGACATGAGTGCTGGCAAAGTACATCTACAGCAAAATCTTTACAATGGGGGCATTTTTTGGCCTGCCCTCCTAAGGTCCTCATGTAAGTGGAACAACCATGTGTGCAGCTGCTAAGGGTAGGGCATGACTTTCCTTGCTCTTGCTCTAACAGTTTGGAGGCACCATCGGCAAACCCACCCTCATCAATTCTGCATCTTCCTGAAAATGTACTTTTAAGCACCTTAATTGCATTTCAGAGATAACCCTGCAGGCAAAGTGACAGGAAGAGAAACCATATGGAGCAGTTTGGCGGTCAGGCTCTTTGTTTTAAATCAATCAAACATCTGCGGCTAATGTAGCTTTGGGCTGCTCCTCAGGAAACATTAGCCCTATTAGTCTGGGCTGGCAGGAACACAAAATAATATATTTATGGACAAAGCACATGTGCATTACTGTTGGAGAGCGAATGGAGGAGGAGGAGAAGATCTGTGGTCAGCATTTTGCCCTCTCAGGAGGTCAGCTCCAACAAGCAAAGAGAGGGAGTAGGGGGTCCTGTCTCCTTGCTACAGCCCCATGCCACCCACCTCCCTGCCTGGGAGCAGCCTCAAGACCTGCTGCCACAATCCCAGAGGGAAAGACCACCAAAAAAAGCTGCGTGGCTTCTAAAGGAATGTGAGGCGGGACGGTGGAGTAGGATGAGTTACAGTCTGCAGGGACAGTGATAGGAGGGAAGCACCAGATGGTGGGGCTGGCCATGGGGCTGTGTCTGGCTCCCCCAAACACCACATCCCCACAGAGCTGGTGGAAAACAGCACGGACAGGATGGGTATCCCATCTCAGTCCCCACAAGAAGAGATAAGGACCGTGTGTGAGTGAGCTAGGTGTTACCAGGCTGAAACCACCATTTCACACCAAGGACTACAACACACAGAGGCGGGCTGGTTCCCTGTCTAGAGTTCTCTTTTCAATCCAGACAGACAGTTCATTGAATTTTCGTCTCATGTGGTGTCTATGTGCACTTAGGTAATGGGAGCAGTCCCAAGGAGGAGGTGGGAGATGGAAAGGGTGACAAGGCTTTTTCATTTACATTGTCATGCAAACACAGATGCATTTGCAGGTGCATCAATAAGTGAGAGTGTCTAGGACACGCATCCACCTGACAGCACCTCTCTAGTCTGTCCATCCATACCTCAGTTGCCTGGGAAATGGTGAACCATGACTGAGAGCGTGAAGACCAAGAATTTTAGGACTGCTTCATAACCAGTCACTGCCTCTGTATGTGAAGGAATTTGCACTAGACAAATCTTAAAAGATGTGAAAATAAATCAACTCCCTAAACCCACTTTTAGGCTTCTTTTTTTTCTATTCACTGCAGGGAAAATCAAAAGCCTGTGGCATTGACAGGGGTAAGTTAGAGCAGCCATACTTAGGGAAAAGTGCATCACTGACACATTTTGATTCTGCCAAAACAAAACACTGTGAATCCTGAAAGCACAAACAGTTGGAAAATTCAAAAGAAAACCCAAACTTATTCAGAATAAGGGGTTGTAAATTTGTTAGGCTGAGACAAATCTTAATGACTGAGACCTGCCCCTTAGTGACATTGTGAAATAATTGCACAACTGTGACAAGTTCAATTTAGTTTTCATTCCAGCACTAGATGAACCTGTCTTCTAAAATACAGTCTAATTAATACTCCTCTATTTTTTCTGATGCTAGCAACACTGGGCTGAGTCAGGGATTTGGGGATGCCTCAACTGTGACTTTCCAGATTTTTAGATGTTTTATTCCAAATTTGCACCTTTACAGACTACAATGGCAGGAGCTGTGGAGAGGAGGATTTGGATTTTTTTTAAATCATGCATCCATGTATGTATTTATTGCTAGCGTGTATGTATCTGTTTGAGGAGCTTCCACAGGTACAGTGACTGTGAATTGCAAACAGAACACTTTTACATTCAGGAAATGTAATGACTTAAATCTGGAGAATACCAGCTCTATTTCCATATCTGGGTTTTCATGAGCATGCTCATTTGTAAGCTCTGGCTTTCCTGCAGGAATGCAGAGGAACAAAGCTGGTTTTGTGAAGCAGAGATGCTGAAGCTGTCTGCACAACCTGCAGACCTCCCCACTGCTTCTGCAGCTTATGCCCCTCATATGCTCCTCATTGTCCTTCTGTCCACATCCTCTCCACATAGCCCACAGCCCTTTTGCTCTTCCAAAATGTATCAGCTCCCAGTGTTTTCAGCTGCACTAAGACCATTCCTGCCCCAGCAAACATCCCCATTTATGAGCACATGCCTGCTTCCACCTTCCTCTTCTCTAAAGGGATGTATGAATTCTGCTAACTCATCAGCCCCATTCTCCCAGAAGGGAACTCCATCTCCTATGAAATGGGACAACCCTTGGGACACCTACTACTGCCTTTTCCTTTCCCAAAGAGTGACAAAGTTTCAGTGCTCAAAGGGAGGATAAGAACTCACCTAACCTTTCTTTGAGAGCCCATGAGAGCAACACATGCAAAACACTTCGCCCCTAAGGGAAGGCTGGAGAAACAGCTACACATTTCCTCCAGAGCATGCATGAGAAGGCAGAAATCTGAAAACTGCTGCTAAAGTTGTCAAAGCGTGTATTTTCCAAAACTTGGAACTCAGGCAGATTTTCTAATTTATTTGCAAATTATTTGAAAATCTACAACTGCTCAAAAGAGTAAGTGCTGCAACTGCCAGGGACCGGCTGCATCTGCACCAGTCACTTACCACCTTCTCCCAGTGCCAAAAAACATCATCGTTCTCAGTAGCAGCCCCATCATGCATAACACACCAGGTTGGTTTAAATTTTCCCAGCATCACAAGCAAAATGTTTCCTTGAGTCATCCAGAGCTGAGGGGCTTCAGGAGGAAACCAAGGGGCAGCTCAGAGAAACTGCTGCTGGCGGAGCTTCTCGGTGTGGCCAAGGTTCTTCTGGGGGGGTGGGAAGAATAAGTAGCAGGTGTTTCTGGGAGGGAAAAATGGTAGAGGGGAGTTTGCTTTGAGAATATTGTGTACCTCCACCCAAAAGCAACATATCATGGCAGGGGAAATCCAGGAGGTAACTGAGGTCTTGCAGCAGGCTTCTGAGCATTGGCTGCACCATGGGTCCCCTCAGTGGCTCAGCAGAGCAGGGACCTGTGTTTTGTAGGTCACAGAGCAGGATGGGGCCCCAGGCAGCACATGGGGTTCAAATGGACTGAATTTCCACAGCTTCCACAAAGGATATTACAGTTAGAAGTCTTCCTAGTCCACGCAGTCCAAGGCAATCATTGTAATAACATATTTGTAATCATCAGCTACAAGGGGAAAGTTTTCCTTTCTTGAGCCATACCTCATGGAAACTACTTATCCAAGGAAAGGGTGTGAGAATTTCTCATCAGAAATGACAGGAATTCAAAGAAAGGGTGACAGTCCTTCCCTGTGCAACTGAAGGTCGCTTGTGACCTCCAAGAGGTGATACTGCAGAAAAGGATTCAGAGAAGGGTCAGTGTAATTCAAAGTTTACTTTGTGCTGTCACCAGCTACTTGAAAGAGTTCAGTGCTGAACCAGTGTTGGAAGTGAGGAATATGGAAAGATAAAGCAGCAGGGGGAAAATGAAGTTCTTTGCCACGAATCTTGCTGTGGGGAGATGGAGGCTGTGGCCTTGCGAGGAGTGTGCCTCAAAATTAAGAGAGGTGAGAAACAATGTGGTGACCACATGTGGATTGTAAGATGGTCTCATGAAACACTGATTGGTGTCCAGGAACAGATAAATGGGAGGGATGTGACCTCATGGGAGTTGTCCCACTGCCTTCACATCCCTTTGGATGAGATCTATGGTATCCTCACTCCCAAGGAAAAAGAATGTGCAGGGCTGTGATAGAACCATAGAAATAATAGAATGGTTTGGGTTGAAAGGGACTTTTAGAGATCATCTAGTGCAAGGCCCCTGCAATGAACCACAGCATCTTCAACTAGATTATATTGCTCAGAGCCCCTTCCAGCCTGATCTTCAATCTTTCCAGGGATGGGGCATCCACAACCTCTCTGGGTAACCTGTTCCAGCAGTTTACCACCCTCACTGTAAAACCTTCTTCCTTATATCTAATGTAAACCAACCCTCTTCTAATTAAAAGCCATTCTACATTGTCCTATCACTACAGACCCTTGTAAAAAGTCCCTATCTAGCTCTCTTGTAAGCTCCTTATAGGTACTGGAAGGCTGGAAGGCCTTCCCCAGAGCCTTCTCTTCTTCAGGCTGAACAATCCCAGCTCTCTCCACAGGGCAGGTGCTCCAGACCATCACCTTCATGGCCTGCTCTGGACTCACTTCAGCAGGTTCATGTCCTTCCTGAGCTGAGGACCCCAGAGCTGGATTCAGCACTCCAGTCTCACCAGAGTGGAGTATAGGGACAGAATCACCTCCTTAGCCTGCTGATCATGCTGCTTTTGATGCACCCCAAGAAGCAGCTCCTTTTGAGTACATGTTGTCAGGTCATGTCCAGCCTTTCATCCACCAGCACCATCAAGTTCTCCTCAGCATCATCTTTGTTCATGCCCAAGCCTATATTGGCAGCAGTGTTTGCCCCAGCCCAGGTGCAGGGTACCAAGTGATCTTTGGCCTGTGGCCTCCAGGCTGGGCCCCTTTTGCCTTTTTGCCCATACTTTACTTCTTCTTTGACGAGGCTGTACTCAGGTGGGCTGCAGCAGCCCTTTACAAACAGGCAGGGAGGAGCCTTGCCCAGCCCGTGTAGGGGGTTACCTGATAAGGTGGGCTGATAATAAATCTTTGCATCTTCACCCTGACCAGCACTGCTTCTGTGAGCTTTGCAAGACCCATTGTCCGAGAACCATAACCTGTCCCTAATCTTCCCTCTAGGTGCCATATTTATCAATGTTTGTTTTCTTTTGCTTTCAGCAGATTCTCTAATTATTAACTGTGCAGAGGACTTGTGGTTTAGTGCATGGGTTGCTTCCTCTTGCTGGGGGAAGGTGCTCTGTACAAGCTGGGGGATTGTTTGCTCCTTGGTGCTCCTGAAAGATAAGAAAGACATTGAACAATGGGAACTCAACCATCTTCCTTTTTCCCCCCATGACCATTAGTTTGATTCATGGTACTTTTTGTTTGTCACTGATGAGTAATGAGCTATTTCATCTTCACTCTAGATCTATGCAGAAATGATAGGTGCACATCAGGCAATGTAAAAGACATGAGGATTTAACCCCTTGGCCAACAATGTGCTGCTAACAACTCGTGCCTTGGAAATAGTGTTGTGGTAGCAGAGGGGGAAAGTTGGTTTTTTTTTAAATCTACCTTTGATTAGGGACATACATTTTTGGAGTGACAGCCTGCCAGAAATACAGTGTTACACAAGCTCTCATCATCTGAACCAGCATCCTGGAGCTGCTCATTTTTCTCTCTCAAGGTCATACTGTTATTATGCAATTGCACAAGCAAGGCAGGGACTAAAGGTGTAAATAGACAAAGAAGGTTTTGACTCACTCCCATGAGCACAGGGCCTTTAGGACTGCCCATTTAGGTACATATATCTGAAATATTTCCCATGTTTTCTCTCAGTTTGGCCCTTTTTTGTTGCAGCCCCTATGCAGTCTGAGGCTGAGAAGTGCCATCCATCCCTGTATGCTGGGTATCCTGGGGCTTCACTCTCCCTGTGCCAGGCTGGAGCTGTGCAATGAGGGTGCTGTGCCAATATCCCAACCACCTTCCCACCCATCTGGAGCACGAGGCATATGCTTCAGTCCCACCCTGAGCACCCATAGCCAGAAACCCCCATGCCAGGTCAGCCTGGTAGTCCCTCGAGACCAATCCCCTCCCTCCAGCAACGCCCAGTACAGTAGAGCTCAATGCCTTAGGGACCTCTATAGGTAAGGGGCAGTGGCACCCCAGCTGGCAGACAGCCCTTGCTCATGCCCCCCAACTCACCCCGAGTGCCATCAGGAGAATCTATGTGTGGGTTAATAGCAGCGCTGAAATGGTGATGGCTTTCCAGAGCCCGCCGGAGCTGACTCACAGAACAGAGCTGTGCCAGAGATGACAGGGGGATAGAAATCAGAGCCCTGATGAGCTTCTCCCTCAATTATTTATTTATTTTGTGCACCATCTTCTCCTTCTGCCTGTTGGCAATGAGAAGAATTCATAAATGACGGTAACAAATGAGGAACGACAGGGAATCTTAATTGACCAAAGCTTCCCTCAAAAGGCTGGGTCATGCTGAATATAATACGCACTAAACATAAAAATATAAGCCAGGAAATTACACTGGTGGTATTACATGTCTTTAATCGAATGGGTTTTATGCTGCCAAGCAACAAAATCAAGGTGGGATCCGTCTATGAGGAGGATTATTTTTCCCCAAAAGAGGAACTCTGCAGTTCAGTGGCCTTGCATTGCTGCTCCATCCTGCCGCCTCTGCTTCCCAAACCTGCTAATTTGGGCTCCAAAGTGGCACCACGCAGTTGGGTTTTTCTTCTGCCTAATCTATCTTCACCTTTCTGGGCATTCACCACAGCATCAGTGGAGCCACTGTGCTGAGACATCACTGAGATGTGCCTGAGGGGACCCCCTGTATTTTGCTGATGACATTTTATCCTGGTTACTTGGTTACTTATTTTCTCTCCAAATATAATGCACCATGGACTTCTTTTTTTCCAGAAAACATTTTTCCTCCCAGGAAATGGGTATTGATAGCAAGATGTCCCCTTATGTTCCATCAATTCTAGCACATTTCTCTCAGAAACTAGTGTGGGAATGCCTGGGGGATCTTTAGGGCTGGGGGAAAGAGGAGGAGGCCAGGCACAGCTATTCCCTTCAGGACAGGGAGGCAGTGCTCAGTGAACCCCTGGCAGAACCTCTCCTCCAGTCAGAGGGTATCCATTATTTTCCAGCGATCCAGGGAACCAGGGTCGCTGTGGCTGCTCCCACTCCTGCCTTGGGCTTGCAGCACCATCTCACTCCCCAAAGTACTTCTCTGCATGGAAGTGTCTGGAACACTAGGGCTGGGACACGTGAAGGATGAGGGCCAAAGGACAGGGGAAGGTTAGGAAGGAAACCTGAAGACAACAGCATTTTTGCCAGGATGCTCCTGCTTGGGGTTTCGTTCCGCACTTCCCGTCTCGGGTGGGTCCCCTCCCCGCCTGTCATGCCAGCTCAGCTGGGCTCGTACTGCGGCACTTTCCTGAGAACATCCCAGAGACTTCAAAACCTCCTCCTCGTCCTGGCAGAATGACTTGCAGCTTTTCCGAAAACTGGCAAGCAGCCTCAGTGCTTTACCATGGGAAGAAGGTTAACTCCTTCCCTCCTTTTCTCCTTCCCTCCCCTTCCCTCCAGCCCAGTGCATCATCCTGCTGGTTTGCCTAGGAACTGGCTGTTAGGAGTGACGGAGGAGGAAATAGTTTATTTTTAAGAGCATTTAGCCCTCACAGCTTCTTGGCTCGGGGTGTCGGGAACGCAGCCTTGCACCGACAGCCAGAGGTTTCATCCGTCTGAGGCCATGAGATAAAATCATTTGCACGTGGTTTGTGAAAAGGGCAATTATTTAGGCTTTGGGGGTCTGTTGTTTGCAGTGTGTGGAACATTTAGAAGTGAGGACAAAAGCTTTATCCTTCAGGCACTGCAGGGAGGAGCTGGCAGCGGCTCAAAAGGTGCCCAGCCCCGAAGGAATATTTTAAAGTTTTCCTATTTTGTAGCTCTGCGTAAGAGCAACCCGCAGCAATCGCGCAGCAGGACTCCTGCCTCCTCTTCCTAGCTTTGCCTTGGGCTTGCAGCGTCACCTTCTTCAAGAATACCTGTTTTCCTGGTTAATTTTCAAAAACATTACTCCCCCCGCCCTCCCCCCCCACCCCCTTCTCCCACAGGACGCTCTTCAGGTNAATACCTGTTTTCCTGGTTAATTTTCAAAAACATTACTCCCCCCGCCCTCACCCCCCACCCCCTGCTCCCACAGGAAGCTCTGCAGGTACAAAAGCCATTGGAGTTCAATGCACTGCAGCTGCAAACCCAGCTGAACACCTGGGTCCCTGCTTTGCAGCCAGGTAAAGCATGACCCTGGGGTGCAGCCTCCATTCTCCTCTGTCCATGGGCTCCTCTGTTCCCCCACTCCCCAGGGCATCCCTGGTCCTGGACACTGCTTGAGTGGGAATAACCACTCTTTGCCCCTGGCAGAGGCTGGTCAGGATGCTCAGGGTACACGCTGTGGGAGAGGTGAGGGATGAGGGGAAAGAAAACCAAGAGACTGCCACAGCAAAGGGGTCCCAGGAAGACAGACCTTAAACTTTTTTTCCTTTTTCAGACTTGGTTCTCCCTCCTGCAATGTCAAGATTTCAGATTATTGGGAGATAAATTTAGAATAGATCTGAAAAGTAATTTAGAAACCTAAAAATAGACTGTTAGCCTGTCTATCCAGTGACTGTAAAACCAGAAGGGAGGAACAAGGAGAAAAATGACTGGGGGGGCTAGGGGCAAAAAGGAATAAACAATTATGAGTGCAAGCAGCCATGACAGAGAGAAATCTTTCTTGCATGTTTTCCTGATCACTGGGATCTGGAGCTAGACAGGAAGTATCTTGTCTCTGCGCACACTGAGAAAATGTGGCCAGCTATTTTGATATTAAAATTGAGAGATGCCATTTCATGTCACAGTGGGTAGCCCTGTGTTACTGCCCACTGCTTCACCATCTGCCCCCTGTACTGGCTGGGGCGCCACCAGTTCCCGAGACCCAGCAGGATGTGATGCCTGGTCTTTTTTCCTTTCCCTGACAATGTTGTGGGAAACACCATTTGCTCTGAATGATTAACCAGATGTGGAGCTGATGGGAATCAAATAGCAAAGGGGAATTTTCTTCAGGAGTTTTGTGAAACTGAGTAAACACAACTTGGCCAGTGATTGGGATTTTCTGTAGCAGGGTTGGACCTGGAGATCACTGACAGCCCCTGGCATGGTGAGCCAGGTCCAGGGTGCCACCAGGAAATCCAGCCAAGAGTAAAAGCAGATGAGGTTGAAGACAAGCAGCAATGCTTAAGCAAGGTGTCTGTGCTGAGGAGAAGGCACCCACAGCACAGGACTACAGTCCATGCAGCAGGAAGGACCAGAGGCAGGCAACACAATCAGGCAGGGCTGGCTGCCCCAGCCAGAGCTGGAACAACATTCCTGGTCCCCCATGAGAAAGCAGCCCAGGGGGATCAGTGTACTGGACTGCCATCACAGCACCAGAGCCCCCAGGGGGAGTGTAGCAGCCCAGGAGGGCATGAGGAGGGGGCAGTGAGGACTGCAGATGTTTCCTGCTTGCTGAACATGAGCTGCAGAGAGGATATAAATGTTGGTGCTGTGAGCTAAGCCTCGCCTCGTATCACACCTTGCTTTTATAACCTCTTCTTTTTAATATCCTGTTGAGACAAACAGCCTGTGCAAGTGTGCTGGGGGGATCTGCCAAGCAGCTGAGCATTTTAGAGGATTTCAGTCTGAAAGGTGCTCTGAGAAATTCAGTACTGCAGGAAGTTCTGGGCTGCTAAGTTGTTCCTGTCCCAACATTGAGTCCCTCAGGAGCAACAGAGGGATGTGACATGGCCTCTGGGTCAGGCGCTTGGGTGCGGTGGTAACAGACCATGGAGACAAATTGCAGCAGGACAGGGAGATGGTATGACAAGTGCTGAGATGGTTGGTCCAAGGAGTCATAGGGTGCCATGGACATCTCCCATGTGATCTCCTTGAATGCCACTGGGACACTATAGTGCTTTTGTCTAGCTGCAGCTGGCACACATGGTGGTGAATATAGGCATTGGGTAGATCAAACGTGACTTTGCATATGGTCACACTGCTGGCCACCATGAGCCTGTGTCACAAGTGCACTCCTGGCTGCAGCGTCACCTCTCCTTCTGTATCTCACATCAAACAAAGAAGTGACCTTGCTGCAGGTATTTTTCCTTCCCCTCTCAGCACATATCTGCTTCCAGAGAGTGTTGTTAGATGTCCAGAAGCACATGAGGCTGAGGCCTACAAGGAGCAAGAGCCTCTGCTTTACTTACAGCCATGTCCCCTGATGACTGATGCCTGGCACAGTGTTCCTCTTGAACTGTGAATCATGCCCTGTTTCTATAGTAGGTGCTTTTGAGGCACCCACATGATCATCCCTCATGCAGTCTGTCACCTTAATCCCACCTCCAACGGGAAATAGGAATGCAGACAAGAGGGATGGCATGGGCCAAGGTGTCACCTCTTTTGCACCATCAGCACCCAGACTGGGAAGGCGGGGCCCAGTAGCACAATGCCCATAAGGGCTTTGCCATGGCCTTGGCCGTAAATCCTCTAAACCTTGGGGTGACCTTTCAGCCTCACAGGTTTGCCCCAGCACCCCTTAGCATCCCAGCCAGCCCCATGATCCTTTTGTAGTAGGGCCAAATCCTGCTTCCTGCTATGGGCTGATCACGATCCTGAGTGGGAGAGCTGATGGAAGGAATCTTACCTTGCCCCGGCTCCCACAGTCACCAATCCTACCATTAAGGTCTGGTGAACCATCAGTCCCCCTCAGCAGGAGCTGGTGCAGCCTCAGTTGCCACAGTGAGGAACTGGGCTGACTGGGAATGACCAGTAGGAAGGGCACTTCCTACTCCCCTGTTCCCAGTTGTCCACACCAGGTTCTGACTGGTGCCTGTCTCAGAAAAAGCTCTTCTAATGAAACTCTTTCACTCTTCTAATGAAACATGTAATTCCAGCTACTCATTTCTGTCACTTTGGGGACAACCTGTTTTTGCAGAGCACACTAAGCTTTTTGACTGCTTTCACCACGGGGCAACAGTCCCTGGGGTTTGGATTCCCACAGCCCATTTCCACGGAGTGGTGCCTCCTGGGGGATAGCAGGGTGTGTCCCCACCAGAGCTGCACAGACTTCAGTCCGGGTCGCTCTGTCCTAACAGTGACATGCAGTGGCGGCAGGCTGCAATGGAGGCTGGAGGTACCCTTGTGCTGGTGCCACCTACGGCCCCTAACAGGCTTCTGTAGCTGTACCTTTATGTTTTCTACTAAAGGGTCAATATTTTATCTCGATTGTGAATTCTGCCCTTGTTTCCCACAGCATCGTTTCCTCCTAGCTCCATTCTGTCGCAGCTGCGAGTGCACACACACAGGCCTGTCGCAGCCCTGTCTGTGGAGAGCCGGCGAAGCAGCAGCAAAGCTGCCACCGCTTTTCCTGGGGCACGGCCGGCCAGGTGCTGCTGCATCTCCCAGAGCGAGAGGCGAGGCTGGCACAGACGAGGGGATTCCTGCGGGCTACATGCCCCGTGTCCCACTCAGCCCGTTTCTGGGGGTCTCAACACCTGCCTGTGGTGGAATCGCTGGCAGGAAGGGAGCGTCTCCCCCGCCCTCCGTCCCTCTCCGCAGGCGGGCAGGGCACACCACCTACCCAGCCCTGGCACATACCCCTGCTCTGCTTACCTGCTGCCGCTTGCAGATCAAGTAGCTAATGTCTAAGCAGTCCCATTTAAACCCACAATCAAATTACAGGAACAAAATTAGAAGCCAGACTGGAGCCACTTTAAAAGTTGCCCCTTATTTAATAATTCCGTCGCAGTTATTTTTTCGTCTTATCGCCATTTATTCTCATTCTGGGGCTGGTCTGTAATAATAGAGGAGGTTCATTTGTGCTCCCCCTCCTCTTTCCAATGTCTAGTCTTTCTGTGTGGATTTCATTTCTGCCTTGTGAAAAGGCATTAGGATAAATAAAACAAAGTTGCAGTACTCAGGGATCTACATTTATGAGATGGCACCGTACTTACCTCTTCCTGCCCTTTCCCATGTGACAGGGGTGAATCAAACGGCTGGAATCCCTATTTCAACCCTGTCCCATGCCTTTAAGTATCAATCGATTAAGTATGGAAGAAGAAATTGCAGTGCAACTCCTTCTTTAAAAGCAGCGCCGTGCAGAAGCAGGAGCCTGGAGGAAGAGCCGGGGCGGTTTGGGAGTGCCGTGTCCCCTCTAGTGGGGTCTGCGGAGAACTGATGGAGCAAAGGGGAAGAGAGCCCCAGCTTCCCAACCGATGGGGGAAAGGAGGGGATATGCTCCCCCTCCCTCCCTGCTCCTGCCATCCCTGCTCCACGAGGCCAGCAGTGTAGGCATGGAAATACTGGGGTGGTAGGGATGTGCAGCCCCAGCTGTGAGCTGGCTTGCACTGAAGGAGCCGAGGGAAATACAGCCGTAATAATTTGCCTATTAATTAAAAATGTGACTTGATGAGAGGTTGGATTCATTCACCTGGCTGGATTTTCATCTGTTTCCAGATATTTCTGGGATTAAAATAAATGCATTCATTTTCTCACTAACCCTCCAGCATTTTAACAAAAACTATTTTTAGAACACTCATAAAACAAATCTATAGCCATCCTACAACAGGCAAACACTACTGTGTGCTTAGCAGCTGCTGTCCCCTGAACTGCTGCTGTAATCTGCCTGTATTCAAAAAACCTCCAAAATAGTTTATGCATCATTTTGATGACAACTGGCCCTGTGATGCACCTGAATTCTTGTTTTCTGTGAACAAAGCATGACCCTAACTAATGTATCCAAGCAAGCTGTGCTGTCAGGAACTATGGAAGGCATCACACAGCCTACAAGCTGCTTTAGGGTGATGCACAAAGTCCCAGTGCAGCCTGATCCTGCCTGTGCAGAAGAGTTAACCATTGGCATGGGAGCTGAGGCATGGGAGATCTCCATGAAGGTAATTCAGGCTGGATGCAGCTTCCAGCGTTGGAACTAGATAATCTTACAAGTTTATTACGACCCAGCCCGTTCTGTGATTCTACAACTTTTGGCCAGGAAGATGCGTTCCCAACTGGGGAACCTCCTGCATGGCCAGGCCTCTCACTGAGCACAGGGAGGGGGTGAAAGCTAGGAAGGAGTCAGTGCCAGGGGACCAGCCAGCCGGCTACTCACTTTTCTCTGTGCCTTACATGCACCCACTATTGCTCTGCCAAGTTCCTTTGCAGAAACAGCCACAGTGGCTTCAGCTGTGAGCAGGCTCACTGCTGATGGAATGCTTGGACAGAGGTGTTTAAGATGCCCAAGAGGCTCAAAGGCTTCATGCTGCAGCTCAGGGAGCTGGACACGGGGAAATAAATTGTGAGCTGGGGGTGTGCAGCAAGCAAATCTGACAGCAGCATGGTGCTCAGGCCCTGCAAGCCAGGAAACAAACCAGGGTCAAATGCTGGATGGGGCTCACCATCCCACCACTCTCAGGAATCATCATGCGCTGGTCTTTCTTCCTCCATGCATAACCCCACTACCAGAGTCTTCCTTCCACTGTGTTTGCAGGTTATTTTCCTTAACTCTGTACTGATCAAAGCATCTACTGGGGGTACTCATGAGGCAGAACTGGCCATGACACGACTGAACACAGGGGCTCAGTGTCCAGCAGGACAAGCAATCTCACTCCTGGCAGGCACCAAGAAGAATGTGAACCTTGGGTAGACATGAGTAAAAATCCCCTTTTCAGAGGGGGTCTCTAGCTGGGGGATTTGCATGGACTGAGCTGTTTAGCCTCCATTTTAGGTTTGAGCTCTGAGTGAGTGCGAGAATCCTTAAATAAAGTCAAAGCAGAAAGGCAGGTATCAGGCAAACATTTAAATATCACAACGGTACAAAGAAGTGATAGCCACACCTTGCTCCATTCACAGCTCCAGTAATTTACACATCAAGTAGGTGAATTCGAGAGTGCAGAAATAGACCTGTAAATATATGGAGATCCTGCTCTTGCAGTAGTTCATTTTCAAAGCATATCTACTCCTTAGCATGCATTTGGGGTCACTCCATTTTACAGCCCTGCCCCGCTTCCCAAAACTAACAGTTTCAGTTTGCTAGCTTTCCTCTGCAAGTGAAGCATAAAATCCAAGTAAACACCTAACTTGTAGTGTTGTCATCACTTTCATCTTGCTGCTAATTACTAATGCAAATTATGTACATATCTAAAAATGTCTTCAGTACATTCCTGCTTCTTGCTTCTTATTTTTGAAGTATATGTGGCAAATATTTCCATATTTTATACTTCTACATTCTACTACCCACATCCAAACCTTAAGGTAGGATATCCCTGAGATCAAAGGCAATGAGGCAAACTGGAACAGAGGCACTCCTCTTGTAAAAGACGAATTTATGATATTTAGTGACAAGTCGTCTTGTACATCTTGATTTTTCATCTTACCTCAGGCAGTCCAGTGACCCCCTATCACATGCTTTGCCATCAGCTCACTTCTGATTTGTGAAATACAGTTTCTCATAATTTGAGTGCTACACAACAGGTAATTCTTTAAGGTTCCTGCCCAAGTAGCAGTCTGAAGGAATCATGTCCAGCTTGGGAAAAAGGACTTGCATTCCAAGGACAAGCTTCAGTCAAAGAAGGGATACCAAAACTTTAGAAGTGTCCCATATAGTGTAAATCCAAGCTTTCCAACCAGACTTCCCTCCAGCTGGCGCTGCAGGCATCCTCCTTATCTTGGTACATTGTGTTACTTGCACACTAGACACCCCAAACCTTTCCTTCACCATTTCCCTCATCCTCCTCCAGAACTGACCAGCTCTTGAATGTTCCCACTCCAAAGCTCTTCAGCTGAACTTTGCTGTTTCCAGCTGCCTCATTCTTTTCTAGCTCTTACTGTTCCTTGTGCTGTAGGCTGTCATACCAGCCATGTGCCTCTGCTCTCCACATTGGTGTGTCCATCACCTGCCTGAAAATCTGAAGGCTCCATCCATTTCCATATGCTGCCAGTAACAAAATGACAGATATGCTGAGGAGCCCCAAGAAATTACCCATTTAAAAGCAGTTCACTGTAAGCCTTAGGATTCTGCAGGCTCACGTTTTAATGAATGCTAACAGAACAGGCATTCCTGAAAATGTCTGCCCATACATTAATTCCAGATGTTTTTATTGCATTTAATCTTGTTTTCATCCCACTGAAAAAGTTGAATAACTGTGATTTGGAAGGGCTGGAAATTTGAGGAACCACAAAGACCACAGAAAGCATTTCAGACAGAGACTGGCACATCACTTCAGCACAAACAGTTGCAACTGTTAAGCAACCTTAAAAAGATAGCTTTTAAAAATAAAGGCCAGCATTGGTTTAATCCAAGTGAAACCAGATGATGACATTTCTCTGGTTTGGACCCATTTTTCCAAGATCAATACATATGAATTCACATTTTCCATTTCCATTTCACAATCAGGTACAAACAGGGACTTCCTTGTGATGGTTGCAAATATTTTATTATAGAGTCTTATCAACAAGTTCTCTGAAAATCAGAACTAAAATCTAATCTGGCAGGGTCCAATAAGTAACAAGATGAACTCAGCCATGGCAAACAAAATATTACTAAGTTACTTTAAATAAATTTTATCACAACAATCTCAGGAAGAGTGTGTGCGGGAGATTTAGGCAGTTTATCTTGAATTTTTATTAATATTTTGGATTCTTTTTGTTATGATCTAGACTGATACACAGCTGTCTTCATTTTGATGTTAAAATGGGATAGATCTTTGGGTGCCTTTATGCCTTTGATTCTTGTCTTATTTTATAGTGCTGTAATAAAAATAGCATCATCAGCATTCAGTGCTCACCACAGGACATTTAAGCAACTGGTCATTGCACTGAAACAGAACTTCTAGGGAAACTGAGATTATTTCTAGGCAGTAATTGCTCACAAAAGGTCTAGCTCCCAAGTATTTTCAGCCATTCATTTTCTGTTCAGCACCTCCTATGACATTTATTAAAGTAATTTGATCAGGTTATGTTGCACACAGTAGGACATTCAGATTCCATCTTGACCTTCACAGCAGCATCTAATACTGGAAGATAGTATAGCATCCTTTTCCTTATACATACAATCAACATTCTCCCTTTGCAGCTACTTGTCGACAAACAATCACCAGTCTCAGTTAAATACAAGGAAACCTAAATACATTGAGACATTTGAAAATAGGCATTACTGTATTTTTAATGTACTTTGGATCGTTTGCCTCAACTTACTAATAACTCTTGATTTCCAGGGCTTAATTACACATAACTTTTTTAAAAACAGCAATATAATGTCTTAACATTAATCAAATATAACATTTAAGGTTTTTTTTATTGTGCAAAACATAAGCAATAAGTCTTAGTACAATTAGTACAATAAGCTGAAAAAGCAGGGGATATTTAAAACAATATTCACATCCAGTGTGCAATTTTTATCCCTACTTCCAACTTTTGATGTGGAATCTACAATTCCCATCAGTAAGTGCTACCTGAAAATACCAATAATTTGTTTCACCTTTTATTATTTGGAGGAGACTCAAAATTTATTTTTGCATTAGGTTTTTATGCACAACTAAAACAGCTGTTTAAAAGTTGATAAATACAAAATAAGACACTGAAAAGGGTGAAAAATAACCAACATGTTGAAGGCATCCACCTAAATGGTGGCATGACTGATAATTTATAGCTTATATTAAAAAATATAATTCTGATCTTCCATTTTCAACTCAAGATTTTAGCAAATAACCCAAAAATTTGTTTTACACTTCTGGCATCTGCTAATTGAAAAAGTAATTTAATTCAATACTTATTTTTAATTAAAATATTTATCTTGCTAGATATGAAGTGCTACCAGTCAAGGCAGTCACAAAAACTGTTTTGATGTTTACATAGCACCATACAGATAAGTATCTCCCTCAGTAAGAGAGATTATGTTCTGCTGGGGAACATAACCACATTATCTCCTGAATATTTTAGGTATCTTTGCCTTCCACATCATAAATATGTGCAATGATTCCTTAATTTGAGAAAAAAAGCACATAATTCAAGCTTTAAGATGGTGCTATCATTAATTCAAATTCTCTTTGTATAAAACTATCAAGAACTCTTCAGTAGTCAACTGAATATTCAAAAACAGATCAATAGTTTTATGTAAACTTGTTAAAAAACAAACCACCATATTATTTGGCTTTAAAGTGACAAAGTATTTTTCTTAATATAATTTACCAGGCATATGAAGTACTAACACCAAGCTACAATTCAAAATGTAGCAGAGACTGGATTATCTCTGATATTGAAATACTCAATTAAAATATATAAATAATCTCCAAAACATGTAATTGTAATTCATTACAGTGGTATTGTTCATTCCAATAATAATCCTTCCTATAAGGAGGCTGAATGTTAAATAAAACACATTAAGCTGTTGTAGTTCCCAATTAGAGAACATCAATATTCTGCCTCTGCCTCTCCTTCACCTCAAATTCACTAAAATATGGACTAGGCTTTCTACTGAAAGAGGATGGGAAATATGCTCACTATCCAGGTGGATATCTCTGAGCCCTAATCAAAATCTTTTCAGCTTATCCACAATCGCTATATTTAGACTAGGAACAAATCTTGCAGTAAAGTGTTAAAAATAGATGGAGTAACTAACAAGCCATCTTCTGTATTTTAAATCACAGAAATCTACACATCAAAATACTTAGGGAAGCATGAGTGCTGGTGACATCATTGACTCTTGCAAATTGAGTCTTCCATAAAAGTTGCACAGATGGAAGAGGATGCCTTGAGATAAATGGAAATAAAAGCCAACAGAAGATAGATTTCCTGGTATTGAGCCTCAATTTTTTATAAACTAACAAACATATTTCAGTGACAGACACTGCTCATTATTTTGGTCCCGTCCCTTTCCCAAGATCAGTTTCGTAAGCTGTTACCACTCCAATTAAAATCAAACCCTCTTAAAATATTGTATGTGGAGTTCTGGGTTCCAAAAATAAAATACATATGCAGATTCATATTCTTACTATGAAACATCAGCTAAAAAGTACAAACATTCATAAAGAAACCAAATTGCATTTTGTACATTGTATCGCTATTGATACAGTTCTCCATGTTGGAGAATTCAGCATTTTTAGAGAGTTCAACATGTGCAAAGTTCAATTAAATTTTGAAGAAAATTCCAGTTTCAAAAGTTACATGTAATTTTGTATCTGACAGGACAATTTAAAAAAAAAAGCTGTACAAAGTTAGCTTCAAACCTCTTCATTTCCCCCAAAAATAGGCACTCAGTGGTTTAAGTGTGCAAATGGCTTCTTAAAAGAAACAGTGTGCAAACAGAGCCTGTTCCATTAGCTCTGCATTCTTTAGTGATTTCCTAGAGAGTATTGCCTTTAAATGCTATCTACGGTAGGAGTTTCTGAAGAACAGAGGACATTCAGTCCACAGAGTCACAGATGTCTTTCACCTTCTCGTTGAAGTCTTCAGGTTGATCAGCATACACATAATGACCTGCACCGAGGATAGCCTGGAGGATAAAGGTGAAGAAGCACGTCAATATCCCAGAAATGTAATAAACAAATAAATACTGGGACAGGTGAAGAACCTGGCTTTTACACATTGCCTACGAGCTGGCATCATACAACCTAAAAGCTACTTTCCTTGTAGAGAAACTTTCCTACACAGGAAAAGAAAGTAAAACCACTGCTTACTCAACTGCTCACCTTGTTGGAAAAAAACCCCACCACTGATGTGTGCACAAGTTATTGCACAACAAATTTAGTAGATATATGTGCCTTGTATATCAAATTTCTGATGAATCTTCACTCTTTTCACTCTCCATTCAAATAGCCTATTTCTATAATTTGTTATTCTCTGTATAAATGCTACAAAGTAAACTGTCACCAGTGTACAGCAAAGGTACTTGACCTGTTTTCTATTTTACAATCAGTCCAAGATTGATCTTTATTTAAAACTACTTTCCCCTCCCCTCCTTAAAACCCCTCTCTCTTAAGTCTCTAACCAAATCTCCTACAAGTATAGGTATGTTATTATGCTAAAAACTCCCAGAAACTCACAGCAAAAATTATTTAGGAATAAATGCATGTAACAAAACCACAGAACCTCTGTGCATTTCACTGCCAGTCCACATCTCAGTCTCATTAGAGCCCTTGGCCTCATATGGGTTTTTGAGTGTACCTGCAATTCTACCACTACAATTTACCTTTTAGAATCTGTATTTGGCTTGGCAAAATTTTAATCTGGAATATGATTTCCCACAGTCCTTTCTAAAAGCTCCTGACCAGAGCGGAAAAAATCTCCCTAAATGCTATAAGCTTATCTCAGCAATATACTGTACACTTTTTAACAGTGATTTTCTGTCACAACTCCCTCTCTCTGGTTAAGTGACACTTTCAGTCTGGATGTCAACATTTATGAAATGTATCTGTGCTCTTTAACACACTTAAAAGAGTTGGATAACAACGTCTTTTATCTGAGTTCCAGCTCCAAATTCAGCTGTATCAAGTTATAAAATTTTATTTGGATGACTTGTTATAGTATACAATCAACATCACACATTGTACAGCTCTGTCCAGATAGTTCCAGACATCAGTAACATCACAGCTGATGTGTTCAAACATTTCATCACCTCACAGCATTTTAACATGTATGCATATTCAATTATCACGGCTGACTGATGTGAAAATGTGAGAAGAATACTTTTAAATTAGTTTGTTTTAATGGAAATCAACAACAAAAAATGCAGTGTGCACATTCACATCAAGTTATAAGTACACACATTTTAAATGACAATATCCTACCTCTAAATAAAAATGTCTTACATAGTAAGACAAGACTAAGTATTTTCTTAATGACTTAAAGAAAGATGCTGACAAGAACCTAAGCACCAGGTACAAACTACCCTCTTATCAGAGGAACAAATGCATTATACAGACAGATGAAGAGAGTTTATGAGAGCCTCCCCACTATCTTATATATATATGGAGATAGTAGGAATGGTGTGGTTTGAAACACAGTGACCACAACACCTACTTCTATTAGCACATTGTAGAACAAAATAAAGAATCACCTTGCTCACAGATCTAGTTTGGCTTCTAGTGCTACACTAAGTTTTCTTCTTAGCCTGGGGACTCAACACTTTTGTCTACGTTTTCTCTGATGTAACATTTGTTTTCTCTCTCTCTGTCACAGAAAACAGAGCTTATTACCCCAGGCTCTAAATCAAAAGTGACACCATTTCCACAGCTGCTATGAAAAAACAGAGTCATAGAATAGTTTGGGTTGGAAAGGACCTTAAAGCTTTTCTAGTTTCAACTCCCCTGCCATGGGCAGTGACACCTCCCCATAGACCAGGTTGTTCAGGGCCACATCCAACCTGGCCATATAGATATGACTTAAACATATTCACACAAAAAACCCAAACACCTGCTTTAGAAGTCAAACTTACTATTGTCTTCACATAGGAATTTGGTCTCAGAGACTGGATAGTGCTGCCAGAATTGCCATCTATACATGAACGTGCTCCATAGACGACGGTGATAGGAATGTCTCGATCCATTTGTGAAATCCGTTGCAGCATTGGCCTTTTTGCCCATCCATAAGGAATCGTCATGTTCTTGAAAGCTGTTTCACCACTTCAAGACATTCAAAGAGGTTAAAAACAATTTCAATTGCCATTAGACCTGCTTTTTATCTAAAATGGAGTATCAATGTCTTTTGCTAGCACAGAGTACATAAGGTTGGGATTTTTTACAATTAAGAAAAGTAAGTTTCCAAGGTTTACAGGTAATTTTCAAAAGAAAGAGATGGTGTTTTTGCATGACTGAGTGGTAGTACTTAAAAGAATAAAACACCTTATTTTTAAAGTTCTAAAGAAATTCTTTACACATTAAAATTCTCTCTGCAATTATTTAATTAAATGCAGTGCCCAAACTCTCACAGAATTAAGACAAATTGAGAATAAATATAGAATTAGGATACTTTTTACATTTATCAGTATCTGGAATTCAGAAAAAGTGCAATGGTACCTTTTTCTTCAATATAAGAAATGCCACAATTAAAAAAAATAGCATGCACACTGCTGCCATGGCCATTGGAGGGAGTAGCAGGCACTCAGTAAATGAACAACAGACTTCAAAATACAAACTGGAAAATTCATACTCACCTGGGTGACTGTACATTGCAGTGATAAATATATTCAGCCACAGTATTATCATCAAACATTGATGAATATTTTCGCTTGAAATCTGGTCTTAAACGTTGAACAAGGCTTAATCCTGTTAAAACAGAAAACACTATTAGAGGGGGAATGTGTATAAATTACTTTATCTGATTGCCTAATGCTTTTCATTAGAGCCCTCAGAACACATCTTGAAACTCGTGGCTTCCAAACCTGTATTTGGTTTTACCACTTGCATGTCTTAGGGAAACACAATGGAATTACACTTAACAGGAGTGAAATATAAATACTGTAAAGAATTTCATGCTGCTCCCCCCACTGAATATATATGGGGAATGTTTGAGTAGGGTCAGGTCACTACAGCAGTAGAAGAAACCTACAATGGGGACCAGCAAAAGGGCTAAGCAGTGTATTTTTGTCACCAGTTTAGTCTCACATGATACCAATACGTTCTCCTTGCTCTAGCAGCACTGGGTAGGTTAAATGCACTAAACCTTTCAGGACCAGAAGGCACTGTTGAAAAAGCTGGGGTGTTTTTCTTGCTTAAGTCTGTCTTCTCCTCTTACAGAACAGTCTGTTTCTGAAGCTAGTTCATCTAATTAGTGTATGGTTGAAAGAACAGAAGTCTATGATGAAAAACTGGTGTAGAAATCTTAACATAAGGCACAAGTACTAGTATAAATCAAGAGATTTAATGTTGAAAACCATTGTCCTCATGCTCTCCTAACAAGCCAGTTAGAGAAGTGGGTCTTTTCAGGGGCCAGTTCAGGCCTTCTAAACTTAAGCATCTTTCCTGAATAATTTCTTTAAGGAAGAAGCCTCTTCTACATTGACCAGATGGATCTTTGGGACAAGAACCTCACCACAAAGCTAATCTTAGTTTAAGAGTATTAGTCATCCCTAATATCTGATCTAAACTTTTCAGTTTGAAACCATTAGCCCCTGTCCTATCACTACAGACCCTTGTAAAAAGTTGCTCTCTAACTCTCTTGTAGGCCCCCTTTAGGTACTGGAAGGCTTCCCAAAAAAGGCTTCTGAATCCCAACTCTTTCAGCTTGTCTTCATAGGAGAGGTGCTCCAGCCCTCTGCTCATCTTCATGTCCCTCCTCTCGACTATCTCCAATGGGAGTGTCTCCAATACTCTTATACTGGGGCCACAGAGCTGGATGCAGTATTCCACGTGGGGTGTCATGAGAGCAGAGTAGAGGGGGAGAACTACCTCCCTCAATCTGCTGGCCATGCTGCTTTTGATGCAGCCCAGGATGTGGCTGGTATTCTGGGCTGTGAGTACACATTGCTGGGTCATTTTGGGCTTCTCATCAACCAACACCCCAGGTCTTTCTTCTCAAGGCTGCTCTCAATCTATCCTCTGTTCAGAGGTGGTCAGGATTGCCCTGACCCAGGTTCAGGACCTTGCACATGGCCTTGTTGAACTTTATGAGGTTGGCACGGACCCTCCATGCCCCTCGGGCTGGCATCCCTCCCCTACAGCTTGTTGACCACACAGCTTGGTGCCATCAGCAGACTTGCTGAGGGCACACTCAATCCCACTGTCCCTGTTGCTGATGAAGATGCATAACAGCTGATCCCAACACTGATATACAAGGAATAACACTCATCACTGGTGTCCACGTAGACATTGAACTGAGTGTGATTATTCCTGGTTATGTTTCTCCTTTTCCAGACAGTAGGAACTTCATACTGTTGTTAATCTGTGCAATTATGATGATGTCACTTCTTCCCACCCAGTCCTGGGCAAAGGCCTGGTATTATTTATGTAGACCTTGTCACAGTGATCTATGCTTTCATAACCTTGAGATTATTGCAACACGCCCTTATGCATGCTTTAAACAGATTTAGAAAACCAATACAGTGCAAGAGAAAATAATTCCCTTATGAAACAGTGATTTAACTCCCAAAGCAATGAAGACTTTGTAAAAGTCTGGCAATTGGCTCTGCTCTATTTTCCCTACGTAGAGTACAATTGCTGGACTTCTTTTTCTGTGTGTTTGGGTTTTTCGGACACAAGTGAACACAGATGGCTTAGAATAAGAGTACTTGGAAGAAAGAGACTAATTCTGTGTCTTGCCCTGCTATCAGCATAGAGGCATGAAGTGTTACCAAGTTTTAGAATTCACTTTCCGTTTTGGTAAGAAATGCTATGTCTGTGAGTCCAATTCCAAAACATTCTTCCTCTAGGAATTTACAGGAAGAATGAAACAAGGATTCAAGGCACGTTAGAACAAATTTCGGAATGAAATCAGACTGTAAATCATTGTTGTAAAATTTATTGAAGAAATTCTGAATTGTCTGGCTGATGTTTTCCACAGTATCTATGAAAATACTGTAAGAAATTCTAACACTGAAGACACTGAGTTCCACAAAAAAGAGTGTGATCACAGTGACATTTCTGTTGTCATGAGGAATTTTCTAGACATGCAGCTCTAGAAATGGAATTCAGAAATCCAACCTAAGCACCAAACCCCCACCAAACCGTGAGACTCCTGAGTGACTGTTCCGGTTAAGTGAAGGAAAACACACAAATCAACTACCGGGAAACTACTCAAAGAAAAAAATCTCTGGATTCTGTCTCTCTCCCAGTTTTAAGTATTCACCTGTGGGTCTGATTAAATATCCATGTGATATTATTGTGACATCCCAATGAACTTGGCTCACATTTGAACTCATACCTTTGAACAAGAGCAATTTGCTTTAGAGTGAGGTTCAAACAACTTTGTCTGCTCATCTGCTTAAGCACATTTGCATGTGGAATGAAACCTGGGTTCAGTTCAGTGCCTTCATCAGGTTAGGTCTGATGCCTACTTGCAGCACAGTGTTTAGACCTACCCTTCTCCAACAACTATGTTTCACTTGTCAAGAACTTAAGTTGGTGACGGAAAACTTTTTTACCAGTGCAGTGAGAAACATGAAAAATTTTTTAAAGGCACTGCCCTCCAAGGTAACATATAAGTGAGGCTAGGTTTGGGGACACCTTGCCAAGACAGTCTGCTTCTGCAGCATGGTTTGACTATGCTTATTGCTAGGGGAGAAAATTTTAGCTTTGAAATTTCCCATGTGGATTGATTTATGCAAGCTCTTGTTATTGGATAGAACACATTAAATCAGTGCATATCACTCAATATCTTCCAGGTTGTTTTGTTAACCAAATTAGCATTTTACTTTAAAAAAAATCTGTTTGTACAAAACATGTTGCTTGTCTGAGAAACTAAATTTGTCACACTATAGAAAAGAAACAAACAAATCAGCATATGCAGTATATTAAAATATATCTTCTATAGAAACAGATTTAGGAAACACATGTGGTTTAAATGTAAACAAAGCCTAGAAATCTCACGAGTTTATTTTCAGACTGAATACCAAAAACGATGAAGAGGTGAGTTAATTATGACTTGTGAGGGGCCTGAAGGATATCTCTTTCTAAGCCTCTCCAGAAGATACTTCTGTAGCACAGAGAGTAACAGACAGATAACCTCTTTCTCCCCTAGAAGGAATACATACAATGACTCTTAGATTTTATTACACTTTTCTCCCCACTCCACAGACGAACTAAAACCATAGTATTTTTGGTCAGCCTCACCTAGCTCTAGTATTAAGGTATAGAGAGTTTATCTGTCATTCCATCAGTGCTGGTGAAGAAATGGAAATATGAACTGCCACTATAATGCAGGACACCAGTGAGGCCCCCAAGATTTGCTAGAGTAGTAAGAAAATGGCTATGGGCTGTGAGTACACATCCACTAAGTTCCACTTAGTTTCCACTTCTCTAAACTCAGGCCAAAGATTTTTGCATTTATGAGAAACTGCCTTCTAATGTTAAGGGAATTTGGAAATCCCATTTGCTCATCAAATTGGAATTAGAAGGGAAGCTAAATGGACTGTGACCAGAGGCAACCAGAATAAAAACCTTTCACATTCACGCCTCTTTGTCAGAGTTCCCCAAGAGATGTCTGCATAATCCAACTCACTATAACTGAAGCCCGTACAGATCACATAGTGTAGCTTGCTGTAAACTACTGTACTAGTATTTCTAATAGAGTTTGCCTTCTTTCCTAAAGAGTTCAAACTTTCTTTAACCTCTTCCACTTTCTCCTCCCAACGTTTTCCTCCGTGGGTGATACAGACTTGCAAAAAAGCTTATCATAATGCGCTCTCTGTTCCATGTTTATGTTTAACCAAAATAGAAATGGTATTTAAGAGTAGCTAAAACTCACCAAAGGGTCCTGCTATTCTTAGCCCAGCTAATGGATTAAATGGACTCAATATAGCTCCTAGTGCTTTGATCCAGATTGGAATTGGTCTTTCGTGTTCAGCATTGTCAGGCCTCTCTGGAAAACCCCATGGCTCCACTAAGATAAGATGCTTGACCCTGTTGGCAAAAAAGGTTCAGTGTTTTAAAGTACAGTAGGTTTTCTTCAACTGAGCACGATGAAAACGTGCTGTTTTACAGATACAAACATACAGCCTACTTTAGTCACTTCTATCACAGAGTTTCTGATTCATCAACTGTTTTGATTTCAATTACTAATTAGAGAGTGAATTGCACCTAATCATATGTATGAACCAGAAACATGGAAGCATGCGTCACAAAAAGAAACTCAGTATTTTACAGATACTCACCGTCACAAATATTTGAGAGAAAGGATAGTCTTGTTTCTGTTTTTAAAAATAGCCTAATCTAAATCCTCAGTCAATATTATTTGCAGGAGCGGTTTAATTTGACAGAAAAGAGGATAATTGCATCTGTTTCATTAAAGTGAAGTTTCTAGAAGTCTAAGATCTCTGGTCAAAGAAGATACACAATTTAACTGAAAAAACATCTTATCAAAGTAAAATCGAACTGAAAAAGGCAGAGTAAAACTAGTAGTCTTCTAAATTTATTGATTTTAGGTCATGAAAGAAAACATCAGAGAGGCAATTTGTAAAATTATTACTCAAAGGAATATCAGTACAGAGAGCACTGTAGGAGTCCCCAGCACATGCAACTATCGATCACTTCATGCTGTGGGCCTCCCTCAAGCAAAATTCTAATTCAACCTGGTATATTAGAATTGTCCCTCTCCCTTTAATTGTCCTTTTTCCATTTAATCCCATAACAGCATCTACTCTTAACTGTCTTAGATAGTGGTGATTTCTGGAAAAAAGTGACTCTTAACTATAGTTTTCCATTTTAAGATGATTTGCCATGTCAGCTTCCACATTACCGTTCTCTACAACTACCTGTTAGGAGGTTGTAGCAAGGTGAGGGTTTGTCTCTTGTCTCAAGTAGCAAGCAATAGGACATGAGGAAATGGCCTCTAGGAGGTTTCAATTGATATTAGGAAAAATTTCTTCATCGAAAAGGCTGTCAAGCATTGGAACAGGCTGTCTTGTTCAATCTGGTCTAGTGGGAGGTGTCTCTGCCCATGGCAGGGGGGTAGGAACTAGATGATCCTTGAGGTCCCTTCCAATCTATACCATTTTATGACACTATGCCCAAGGAAGTGATTGAGTACTCATCTTTGGAAGTATTGAGATGTGTGAATGCAGTGCTTAATGACACGTGTTAGCAGTGGACTTAGAAGTGCTACATTAACAGTTGGACTAGACCCTAAAAGTCTTATCTAACCTAAATCCTAAAACCTAATGGTTTTTATATTTTTATCTTTAACTTTTTGCCTTTTTATCTTTACTTTTTCCTTCATTACTTCCTTCTCTGTTAAAGCCGTGAGATTATATATAAACACAGAAGAGTTCATAGTGCCTAAAATGATGCCAGAAGTGATCCCAAAAGTTATTTCTGGGTTATGATCAGTTGGGAAACCAAAAACCTGTGCTTGGAATGAAGGGTTGGAAAGGATTAACCTCACAAAGATGTTTCATGGTTGTTGGCTCAGCTATGACCATACTCACACCCTACAGCAAACAGCAACAGTAAAGGAGGACAGGGTGGAATCCAACTGTACAAACCAAGCAGGAGACCAGAGGCACAGCAGTGCAAGCAAGGAGGAGCCTTTCAGGACAGCCACACATTCCATGCACAAACTATGGCATTAAGTATAATACAGCAAACAAATGAATAAAAATAGAGTAAGCTTTGTTTCATGTTTCCTTTCTTAATACTTTCCTTCCTGTTGGGCATTTCTCCTCTTGGCAATCAAGCCTAAAACATAACCCAGGACAATGGGAAGTTGAGCATGAGAATCATTCCAAAAGTAAATGTCCAGAAATTGCTGTATTTGAAAATCATGGCCCACTTCAACTTGGCAAGATGCTAAATGGGAATCTTTTTGGATTAGTAGCCTTGGATTTTCCATGAGTGAGTCTGGTACAGTGTAGCAAATTAACGGATCATCTATGCTTGAAAAAACAGATCTACTTTCCTATCAATATGTATCCAGAATCCCTTAAGCTTCTAATGCATTGTTAGATAACCTGGCTGAAAGCTGTGCTATATTTATCACTTGTTTCAATGCTCTTGTAAGACTCTAAGAGTCAACTTGTTATTTTGGTGGTCTTAGTTTAATTTCAGAGAAACATTAGTAATGTGAGAGCACGAACTGAAACACGCCCAAATTAATTAACTCCAACTGAAGCATGAAAATAAAGCATCACTTTTGATGTAAGTCAGCAGTGGGCAAAACCAATATCCCATCCCACAGGGACAGGACAGTGCCATTTATAGATTGGAAAAAAGAGGTAAGGAACTTGTAAGTGATCCCTACAAAAAGTTAACTACAGTTAGCTAGAAGTTGGTTTATAACTAAAAGGACAATAGGTTTATATCCCTAAAGCAGAGGATTGCATTTCCTTATTGCAAATCTGGACTTAGAAACACACCTACTTTCACACATGATTTCCATCCACTTGTGCTAACTGTTGTCCATTTAGAAAGAAAAAGGCAAATTGTTTTAGGGGAAAATGATGCATGAAATTACTTCAAATATATCCAAGTGAGAAACAAAGAAATGGTAAAACTTGACACAAATAGAAAAGAATAAGATATGTTAAGTATAATACAGAATTTGCTATATGATGTGGAAAGTTAAGCTTATATTCAGTTTTTCATAGGAGACCACTATGTGTATCCCAACAAAAGCATTTTTCTTTTTTGATACAGAATTACTTCAGTTGGTGAGATCCTAGCTCAGCAGGAGATATATAACTGGACTTATAAGCAGATACATAAAAGAAACAAATTACTACTTTAAGGGGAAAAAAAAAATATTAACTGTTGGACACAACATGGTGCAGAAAATGCTGATGAATTACAATTAGAGAACTGCTGCAGATGGGTTGTCTTGCAAAGAAATATGAGGTGGCATACAGACAATTTAAATCAAAGAGTCCCTAAAATAATTTTTACATCATTCTGCTGGCACCAGGCTGACTGCTAGCATAGAGGCATAAATTACCTAAGGGAATTATATTCAGAAGTTTCAATGTTATCCGTAAGAGTGGGAAGTTTGGCAGAAACAGGCCTATTTTCCCTTCACAAAACAATCTCTGAGAAAAAACATTCACCCATAAATATATCCACTGCTATTTCACTTTATAACAAACATGGCAAGGGAGTACTGAGCTGAAGAGGTACAGAAAAGTATACAGTAAAGAAAATCACGTTTATCATATCTACCTATTTCATTCACCTGGAAAAAAACAATACAATTAATAGTTTAGTCTTAGAATTCAGTATCATTTCTTTAAATCATCACAGTCATCTACATAAAGATTATCTGTAAAGAGCTTAATGAAATAAAATCTATATTAAAATCAATAGTCAAATACAGAAAAGGAATCCCTTTATTCCTCTATTTTCACATACCTTGATGGGTATTTTAAGGAGTAAGCAGCAGCCAGGAATCCACCTAGGTTGTGTCCAAGCAAAATCATTTTTTCTAGTCCCACCTCCTTTCTCCATTCTTCTATGGATTCCACAAACTGATTTTCTGCTTCCCGAGCATCAGTGTCAAAGTGTGGTCTACTGCTACGTCCAAATCCCAAGAGGTCGAAAGCATGAACGGTCCTGTTCTGACAGAGATCTTCAAAGTTGAGAGCCCACAGTCCAACACCTCCTCCAAACCCATGCAGAAGAACAAGTGGAGTTTTATTTGAAAGGTCTGGAGAGAACGTCAGAGTCCATATTTTATTTCCATTAGATATATACACATATCGTTTATTGTATATGCTTGCAATACCTGGAGGAAAAAAAGGGAAAAAATTGTGTTGCTAGACATGCCTGACAAAATATAAAGTACACTCTACTGAAACCACTGTTTTAAACAGGAGCTCCTTTCAATGGAGAGAGCTTCTAATCAAATATCTACATAAGTGAAAAATGAAAATATAATTTTAAACCTGTTTATTTCAGTAAAATACATACTGAAAAACTTCTCTCATTATATTTAATGTCAATTTATAGAAAATCTAGTTATATCTATGAAACTTACTGAAAACCAAAAACTTACATTTTAGCATTTTGTCCTCAGCCTCTTTAAGGTGTAGCAGTGATGTGGGACACCAGGTAGGAAGCCAGCTGAATAACCATCCAAACCTACAACAGTAATACAAAATAAAAATGTCTTGAGCATCATGGTAATTTTTGGCACTGATGCTTTGAAGACATTTCTTTTCTTGCTCTTCATAAGAGAGCCCACATTAAGCACACGGTGTGAAGAACATAATTTTGCAGTGGGAGGGAATTAATTTTTTCCTAACCTTATAAAAAGTGGCATCACAAACAGGCATTCTTCAAAGGGTGAGCAGTTTTTCTACCGTGTCCTCTCATCACAGCGTACTGATCCAGAGACTTGAGCCCTCACATCAACCCAACAAGCTTGGCAGGATATGTAACAATCACTGGAGTTTCCAGCCTCCTCTCAAGTTCCTTTGGAAGTCTGCCTGCACAGGCATAACCTTGCATGAACCTATCATTTCCAAAAAAGCAATAAGCTCTGTGTTCACCAGCCTAACCTGAACTGATTTTTACTCTAAATTTAAAAACTGAAAAGTAAGCAGGTTTATCCCAGCAAAGCAAAAACCTAGGACCTTAATTATGAACTTAGAAACAAAGTCCCAGAGGAAAACAAACCAGCAATTCCCTCAACAGAAGCTGCTTTTCCAGCTGTCAGTTACTATCTTGGTACTGCCAGCTTGACCATGAGAACAGGGGGAATGACTCAGCTGGCAGCATTGCCTCACCCAGTGCTGCAAAGGATATGGTAATTTAGTACAGCTCTTCCTCGGTGCTAATTTACCCCTTGTTTTTATGACAGAATCTTATTTTTTCATCTCTCACCTGGTTTTGAAGTGGCTTAGACTACTAGTGCAAAGGTGCCACTGCAGGACCATTCCTCACAGGGAACAGAATGTCAGTCACCAAATCAACTTTCACTAGCACTCTTTTTCTACACTGAACTGCTTTCCAGTTAGTTTTTCAGGAATTTTCAGGACTGAACACTCAAAGTATTAGTTATATAACAACTAATGCTAAAAGACTATTCGGTTACTAATGTCCAGTTTTTCAGTGTGCACAACACATCAGTAATAAATTAAAAATCAGGCCCCACAAGTTCTTTATCCAAAGGATCTTCTCCACACATTTTAAGGGGCTGACTTACTACAGCTGCATAGCTCCTTAAGTTTATGATACGACATGAAAGGTTTTCTGGGAATACACAATGCAACTGCAAGCAGCATTTTTCAGATTCATAGAAACCTGTGAGGGGACATTAAGAAAAAAAGCCCCAAACCGTATCTGACCAGAAAGGATTAATCATCCAATCACTCAGGCCCACTACTATTCAGTATTATTTACTCCTCTTCACTGATATCTGGCTGTTCTGTAAATAACCTTCCTGACCTACCAGATCACTGGAATTGTTATAAGGAAGGACCATGGGAATTGTTATAATCATTTTAATTGAGGAGCTGGGAACAGATGGTTGTACATCCTTCCATGCCATGTGTTCATCCAATCTAAGAAATGAAGGAATTTAGCACGTTATAGGAAAACAGGTATCCAAGTATTTTGCTTCCACATTAAACTATACATTTATTTAAAAGTAAGATTTTTAAGAAGTTAAAGCTATGACAAGCCAAAAGTAATTTTACCCGCAAGTAACTGCGAAATCCGAGTTCAACAATAACACTAATTATGTCCAGTGCTATGAATTACTCTGGTAAATTATTAAACAACAGCTAGGTCACCACTCTTCTGAGTCAACCTTTCTGGTAGTTATATGCTCAACTAGGCATTTTCATTCTTAACTCTTAGGTCAGAAACAAAATCAGTCACTATTTCCCCTGAGCTGAAACTCTATGTACTGTTTCTTCTCAGAAAAACCACTGAATCAGCGAAGAAAATACTTTAAGGATTTTATTTATTTACTTACAGAAATGTAAAGCTGCAACATGTCAACAAGAAAATAGTGCAGGGATATGGCCACAATGAAACAGACGCGGTATCTACAGATCACAGTCCCAGAATTGTATTTCCTGTTTCTAGGGAGGCACCTGAATACTTAGGAAAATTATTTAGTAAAAAGTAGTAGAATACTAAAGTTGCCCACTCCTTCTTTTTTTAGTTATAAGAACTGTTTACAAATACTTTGATTTTAATTCAGAAGAGACATTGTATACATGTATAGTTTGACAAATACAGTCAGCAAGCTGAAGCTTTTAAAATTAAAACTGCTTGCAATTCTGTCCTGTTGTACTTGCTGAACTAAAAGAGTAAACAGTGAAGGCTTTCAGGCAAAAAAAAGTGAGCATTTTCTAGAAACATTAGTTTAGAAAGAAAATATTTAGTTACCTATATTCAAGACTTAATCCTTTGTTTGCCTTCTTCCAAAAATGATTTACCACATTGCTAGATGTTTTCCAGACATGGAGAATAAACACCTGTTTAGTCTATTTAAATATTTTTTCTGATAACTTCGGAAGGCTATAGTTGTATCATTTCTTTTGTACATCTGTGCTAAATATGTCTTCTAAATGCATACAGGAACATCCATTGCTTACATGGTCTATCATTTTTTATTTCTGTGATATAAAGCTGTAAGTGCTACATAATGTCAAAAATGAAGCAACGGACCTTTCAAAACAGTGTGCACACCAGCAATGGAGAAGAGTTATGAAAGAAAATGAAAGATTCTAGCAGTAGTTTCACATTGTAAGTGAGCTACCCACTGCCGGAAGAGGCAAACCCCACACTGCTCCCATCACCCACCACTTCCCTTACACTCTGTTCCCACCTGTCTTTTTACAAAAAATCAAGAGCAGAATCTTGTATTTTGATGAGTTAAGACATCCACTGGCCTCAGCTGCTTGCTATTTCAGAAAGTGTAAAATAAATCTGGCAACTGACAGCCCAAATTTTTATAATTTTTTACCAAATGTACTTACAGGTGTTACACACCAAATTACCAAGGCACTCTACCAGTGGAATTTAACCTGTGTAGTTGTTTGTGGTCATGTAGTAACAAAAACCAGTGTGCACATCCATACTAAAATAATCAATAACCAGCAGTAGGGCAAAGCATTGCATAGGGTGATTCCTTGCATCTTCGGTTTGAGGTCAGTTACATTTTTCACATCTGCCTGAGAACACCTGGAGTAACAGAGGCTGGAAAAATCAGAGGCTAGCAGGTGGGATGGAGGGCTGTGGGCCTGCCAGGCATTCAAAAAAGTCACTCTCTTTGCCGACAGACCTCCACACAGACTTGACCTCCACACAGACTTCCACACTTCTAACACATCTGAGGAAGGAGACCAGAAGGTAAGGGAAAACCCTGGAGACACCCACTGAATGACCTTAGTGAAAGTCAAAGTGATTAGTGTGAGACTAGAAGATTAGTGGGGACCATCAGTAGCCTGTGCTGATGACCAAATGCAGTAATAAATAATGCAAACAAAATGGATACATGCACAAACATCTGACGAAGTGGAGCTGCAACCACCACATGCAGGGGCCAAGCCATTAGGCAGAATCTAACACACTGGCTGGCTGGAGCAAGTGCTCTGAGACCCTGGCTGCAAGCATAAGAAAGGAAAAAAAAAATTATTACTATATTTTGACACGTAATGAGTGAATGAACATTGTGTTAAGTGGAACCCAGGATAATACTGCTCGTCCTTAGCTGCTTGAATGTTAATTTGAATCAAGAACTTGCTGTCACAGCACCGACTGAATTGCCTGGGGGTAACTTTCAAAAGAACTGAGAATCAAGTAGAGGCAGAGGTAGAGTGAGCCTGACCCACCCATTCACCTCCACTACTCAGATCAAACCCAATAAAGAATGTGGCAAATCGGTTGTACCACAGTTACCTTACTGTCAGCTCCATTAACCCTATTCAGCTTGGTGAGAATTGATTCCATGCAAGACAATCAATGGATCTGCAGCCAGTCACATACTTGACATACTCACAAAAAGTTTGTGAAAGCTTAGATACTGCTGAAGAATTGAAAATATATATTTTAACAATGAGGTATGTACTGAAACAGCTGAACAGTCTATTTGATTTCTGGCTTGTAATGTGGATTTAAAAATGGAAGCTCTACCACATAAAAATATTCAGGAGATGTTGCTTATAACTCTGTCCAGGAGACATAAATGTACAGAAACGGAGCTCATTCTCTCACTTTTCAAGTTTATGATTTACCTACATTAGAGTTATATGAATGCATGGCTTACAAGATGTAGTAAGCTTGAAATCACTCAATGGAGGAATCTCCCCACATACACCAGCATTGCAGACCTGGCTGTCATGACCTATGGAAAGTCTGTGTGGCAGAACAGCAAACCAAAAAACCTGGTGTTTGCAAAAAGGTAACAAAACTCCACCAAACCAGAGTAAATGAATACAGTACCATTTGCTACATGATCACCTGTCAAAAACTTCTGACCCATCACGACAGGATATGCAAAAACCTTTCTAAAGTGTTGAATATAAAATCAGCTTTTTACTGAGAATTATGAAGTTAGTGTGGTAATCAAAACTCCCAGCACAGACCAAAACCCATGCAGCAGTGACAGGAGTGTGGAGAACTGATCTTCCCGTCACAAAGAATTATTTGGACTTACAAATTACATCAGTAAGAAAGCCAGAGCTCAGGTTATACAACAAATACACAGTAACGTGGAAAGGAAGGATTATGGGAAAGTAACTGAATGCACAAGCAACAGAGCTGCACATCTGTTTGTCTTGCTCTCAGGAAACAAATGTATTTAATATTTTTAATCAAACTTTTGCAGATAATATTGCAAACTACCAAGATTTTAGCTAGGGAGCAAGCTCAAAAACTTAAAAAGCTGAAACACTGAGTGAACTCACTGCTCAAGCTAAACTACTTCAAGCTTTGCCCTTTACCCTTAAATCTTATTAGGGTGAAGCTGATCTCTCACAAACCCTAACCCTCTCTTCTCCTGACTCTCAGAATTAATTTCAGCCATTTAGAAGTAAGGAAAGAAAAACAAATTAATGCAGAGAATTTGGTACTGTTCCTGCCCAGCACCAAGAGGAATGGCATTGGGATTTTCAGGGTTGTTCAGCTGACAATGCAGTTATAAGCACCCAGCAATTCGAGCCAGCTCCAAATTAAGAGACTCTTACACTGTAACAGAAAAAAACCCAAAGGTAAGCTATTGGAAAGCCAGCTCAGATCAGCCAGCCTTCTTGTTTAAGCATGAAATATTTTTGCAGTACTGTGCTAGCAAAGGAATTCAAAATTGCCAATATGTTGAAATCTAAATATAAGCAACATAAGGTTCTCTAAGCTCTAAGGTCTTACATAAACCTCATCACATAAAAACACCATGTTACTTCTCAAAACTCATTCAGCCCTTTCAGTTGTTATAGAAATAACAAGAATGGGCAAAAAAGGAGTGAAAAGAAACATCAGGTATTCCTAACTGGGGAAGAGGTCAGCATATAAAATTTAAGGCAAAGTGTCAATTTTAAAAATAAAACTGTTTTACTATAATGCTCTATAAACACTTTACAGTTAACACAGGATAGATGCTTATGTGAAGTAACTACAGATACCCTTTTACATTTTCATTATCCCTTTTTTACTGGATGCTTTCCGCATTTTCCTCAGCACTAGCAGTAGTCTACATAAAGCTTAAGAGGTACATAAGATGGTTTCTTCCACCATCAAGACCACCAAGTTTTCACAGCAAATTCTATATTTGGTTACTAAATTTCAAGTTTATGGGTAATAACCTGAAACAATAAAAAGCAAAAGAAACAGTCAAGGATGACACAATCAAATGGAACTTTCTGTGTCAAAATATCAGAGAAAAGTAGCAGGTTTGCATCTGGCTCATTTCTACCCATGACAGAATTGAGTTATAATAAACTTTTCCTTTCCCATTTCATTAATTTAATAGCCTGCAATATGAGAATACTGGGAGCTGTTTACATGACTGGTTATGGCAAGAATTGATTCTTCTTTGTTAACAGTTACCAGCAACACCACCATGGCAAAACCCCCTAATAAGTAAAGAAAAATATTTTAGTAATCACTATATCCAAGGTCCATCTTAGTGGCAGTTCCCTGTGCCAGATTTGTGAAATTCAGGTTTAAAAGGCACTAGATTTTAAACCAGGTAATTATGATTTAACCCAGCTACAGAAAAGCCAGAAAGTTAACCAGCAGACCTATGAACTAACAAGGTGGAAAGAAAGATTGTGAGTCAAGGTGGAGGACATCAAGCTTTTAAGTCAGAGCTGCCACTGACAGACAGTAACATATAACCATGACATCAAGTCCACATTTAACTAGGCAAGGATGTTTCTGCAACAAGGCTCAGGATATGATTTCATGAGAACCTTAAGAGCATAAGCAATTTTAGAAGTCCTTGAAGTCCTTCATTCCTGTCCCTAAAGTGCAGCATGTTCTTTAATGTTTGTCTTCTGAGAACAGTGAATATAGTCAGAATCATTCAGGCATACACAGTAACTGCTGTTGTGAAGGCTGTATATTCAGGGACAAAGCTTCTACATATACAATAGAAGTCAGATGTAGCAACCACAACAATTTGCACAAGATATTCCTAGGACAAAACACTCTGGCAGCTGAAGACAAAAATCAGGAGAAGAAAAACATTCCATGTTTCACTTTCACTGCATGAACAGACTAAAAACCCTCAGGGAAAGACCTTGAAGTACATACTAAAGAGGCAAGACCCAGAAGCAAGCATTAGGAATATGGTATGGGAACAAAAAACCTTCCTTGCTTTAAGAAGTTTCTGTTTACCATTTTCATGAGGAGACAAAAAATGGATGAAATCATTGTCAACAGGTTAAAAAAGGATAATTGTTTTTCCCAGATGCCATTATAACCCTGCCCATAAAGTTCTGTTCAGATGAGTTTTGAGCCAAGATGTTCCATGCAATTAGATGTTGTGAAACTCTTGGATACCTCAGTAACATTAAACCAGAATGTTTTGAAAACCTCTGCATAATATTTCTAGGAAGCGTAACATACATCAGCTCCATTCCAACACAAAACCCATAACAGGCTATTGCAGAATATTGCTCTACATTAGGGCAGAGGTGAAAACAATGCATTCCTCATGTATTTACTGCATCTTGAACTCTATGTTCAGAACATTCAACATCAGAATTAATATAAAAATTCAGAAGCAACTTTTATTACTGTTTTTATCAAAATTAACTATCACTTATCAAAATTAACTTAAAAATGTACCTCATGAATGTGAATCCATAACCAATGAGATTTTCTGGCTATTTTAGAGACAGTAAAGTTTACCATGCTTATTTTAAGTCACTTGAGGAACCTGAGCATTGATGAAGGAAAGGACCTACAATTCTGCTCCCTCCCATGTTGGACCTGAGACACAGGTACACCTTGTAATATAACTTGCACCATTGAAGCCCCCTCCCCTTTTCTCTGTGTCTTCCAGCACTGCCTTTTT
>VXBB01005517.1:1493233-1518531 GCA_013399915.1 Illadopsis cleaveri | reverse complement strand
CCCTTTTTTTTTTTTTTTTTTTTTTTTGTAACCATATGTGTCCTTTTTTCTATGCTTTTATAATTCCTTCCACCCTCTTTTCTAGCTATACCCAGAGGTGTCCATTTCAGAGCAAGTGCTTTTTCAGTATGTACCAAAAGAATGAAGTTTACCCATGGAGTGTCACCCAAGCCTGCAACCTGCAATGCTCACATTGCTTACAAAGAAGCTGTGATAGCACCCAACTCAGTTTCATATTCTTATTTAAAAGCTAAAAAAAATCCCACCAAAAACAAAACAAAAAACAAAGAAAAAACATGTTAGCAACTACATACCAAGTACGGAATAACACAGAATACAGAGATGAAGATACAGAGGAGAAGGGGGAAGCTGCACAGCCCCACTAAAACTCCTCAGCCTTGTGACAGAGACCATGGATTAGGTACCACAGAGATCCTACCTCTGCCCTCTCCACAGTGAACTCACATCTGATAGAACTTGGCAATGCCACACGTTTCACACGTTTTTAAAAACAACACACTGCACATTGCAGTAAGAACCTCTGAAGAAGCATAACTAAAATTAAGGAAATGAAAATTTCCTCTTGGTGTCCCTCAGATGTTATTCAACTTTCTACTGCTTTGATTTTATTCGTACATCAACTGATGTACTCCTGCTACCCTTTAGATATTGCATGACTTCAAGCTGGCTTAATCCTTGTCAGCCTTCTCATACCTACCATGCAAGCAGCCCACATTTCAGCCTGTTTCCAAATTCCATCAAACTGGACAACAGTAAAGCATACATGCAACAGGCACCTCTCACTAACCTGCACCATTGCCCACTCACACCCTGCTTCTCTTTTGGTAAAATTCCATTGCATATCATGTAAGATTTAGATTACAACATTAGGAGGTGAATGTTTTCATTTTTCCATAAGGGCTCATATAAGAACACAGATATAAGATTATCTAAAGCATATGATCCCTTCCCTCAGCTCCAAACATGCAATACACAAACTCCACTTGTACACAAGTACAACACTGAGGGTTGTTACACTGCAACTCACTAGAGCAGCTTCTATGATGTGTTCATTTATTATAGTCACCTAAGGTGACAAAGAGTTACCTATGTCAAAATGCAAGAACTGGTAATCAACATTTTGGGCTACCTATCTCCATCTCCATTTTCTGGAAAACCTAAGAGGTGCACAACCCTTTTGACAACAGACTTTTCTCTACATGCTTACACCACAAATGCTTTAGGTGTCAAGGAAGTGCAAGTAGTCTTAAAAATAGTTAAGAAGTTAAATGGGCCTAAAAAGCCATCACATCCAAAGTCCCCTTTTGACGTAAAGGTAAAGATCTAATTAAGAAGCTTTTGGTGTCAGTATGAGACCAAATTACTAAATGCAACCAAGAAAAAATTCTACAATGGCCTGTTAGAACACTAACTCACCCCATTTCTGTATTTTGCCCTTTGCCACACCCTTCTCTCCCTCACTTCAATATATGAGCAGATTTTCTCAATGGCAACAGGTGCTCTTGCATCTTCTTTTAGAGAACGCATTTTTTATGCCTGCATGTTTCCCTCCTTTCCATAGTCTCCTATCATCTTGAGTTTTCTAGTTCAAAACATTCAGAGTACCTTTCTTCTTTGCCATTCCTCACCATGTCACCATGTGTTCTTGCTGCCACTTAAAACCCTCCTTTTACCCTCTTAACCTTATTCCAGATTGACCTCATTCCCCTACACAGCTTTACTGACTCACAAATCTCTCTTCTCCACTGACCTCTCTCCTGCTGCTCAGCTTCTCATCTGGATCCTTCTGAGCCAATATAAATGCAGACTCTCACCTTTCCTCCCATGCCCTCTTCTCCCTGGCTGTCAATGCAAATCATGTACAAAAAACTATCCCAAAAGAATGTCAGAATTGCAAGTAAATACTCAGAAGTTATGAAACACAAGAATCAAAATTTCCTCAGCAAGAAATCTTAAAAAACCACTACATAAACAAAAGACATTTTAATAGTTTATCAGTTGTGAGAGTTGTTCAGAGTCTCCCATAGAAGTTCAGAACAGTCAGAGAACCCCCAGCACATAGACACTATCCCTTTCAAAGAGGTGGGTCTCTAACTGGGCCAGCAGGCTCTAAAACACCTTTTCATATACTCAAATACATGCCATACTGGCTAAAATTTGTGTTCTCCAATGACCCATAGTCACCAGCACTATAGCACTCCCACAGCTAGTTGCTGCCCCTCTGGGTTTCTAGCTTCACTGTCATTTCTACTGAGTCTAAGACCCCCCCAAACTCTATTTTGGCAACTTCTGAAGAAGTGTCTTTGCTTGATACTTGTAAAGTGGGGTTATGAGCATCTTTCTTCTGCACCAGAATGAGAAGATAGCCCCTCTTACATTTTGCTGTCTTTCCCTCTCTCCCTTTAGTTTGCATTAGGTGAGATGAGAGATCTTGATGAACACAGACCTTCCCTCCCCAAATTCATACAAGCACCAGAAACCATTAGAAATAATCCCACAAATGCCTGAAAACCTGCTCATACAAATACCTTCTGATGAGCTCGTGCATGTAACACAAAAAGCATTAAGTACTGAAGCTGTGACAGACATAACCCTGCCAGCCAAGAAGACAAAACCAGAAAAGAGGAAGGAAAAGACTATTAATTCTTTTTCTGCATCTGCTTTCCCCACCACACTTCCATCTCACTCAGTTTTAAAAATGCAAGTTGTAGCTACCAAACCTGCGTTCGATCACCCACACTACAGGAAAGAAGAAAAGTAAGCAGGAGCCTGCTTACAGCAGCCTACCCACTCAGTTTGCTTTAAAACCTAGATCATGTAACCAGCAAAAAATTCAGGCAAAAATTCTGAGTTGAGAGTGTTCCTTCATGCTGTAACACTGTGAACCATCCTACTAAGGAGAAGACACAGGTTCTACCAAGCCTAATAAACTATTCCTCTTTTATTAATCAAACACCTCACTTCAAAATTGAGTTCTGTTATACAAACAAGCTTGAAGGATAACACAAAAATAATTGTGAACACTGGCGTTAAGAGCATATGTGTTTACTCCAAGCCACTATTTTGTGAGACTAAAGGCCACTTGCAGTTTGGGGATCTTTTTCTGTATTTATACACACATTTAGTAGCCATTCTTCCTCGTTATATTACAAGCCATAAGCAGTCCTGCTGCATCCAGAGTGAATAAGTGAATTTAATACTGGCAAAAGGCTCACCCTAGGCTCTCTGCCTCTCACCGGCAGAAGTCTCCACCTAAAACTTACAGAGAGGAGGTCCAAGGCTGTAAACAGGTTTGGAAATCACTAGCAGGTGACATGTTAACCAAGCACTGTCATTGTGACTACTAAAATATTTGTTTAGTTAATCTTCTAATTCAAAGTTAGGACAGGGCCATGAATATTTTTCAGCTGAGATCTTCCAGAAAGTAACTGAACCACTGTTACTCTGTTTTCACCATGCTTTGCACAGTTACCAAATTGCAACAAAGCAAGTATGTTGCATAACAAATTGAGTCACACTATTGTTTTCAAAGCAGATAAACTTTGAGTTTATTCTTTGTGTATACTTGTCACTTGTAATTTAATCTAGGGGTTTGATTGTGGGTATATTGTAACTTCCTAACACTGCCACAGCATTCTAAATGAAAAATTATTTAACATATTTCTCTTGTTCATAAACTTCCCCTGGGTACTGAGTTTTGCTTGACTCCGAAATATGAACAAATGCTAATCTTAATTATTGCTAGAAACCAACCAATAAAAGCACTAACATCTCAACACAAATGCGCTTTCTGAATTCATGGAAAAGGACAATGAGATTTTGTTCTTAGAAGTCTTTAGTAAATTGGAAGGCTTACTCTGAAAAATACCACATCAACATGTAATTGTTCAGAAGTTCTGAAAATCAACACCCCTTAAAAGCCATCCAGCTGTGTAAACCACATGAGAAACTTGCAATAATCCTCTTGAAAATTCAGCCTAACCCTATGTCCAGATCAATGAGTGCTGCAACCCTGCAATCCTGAAAGGCAACTCGAGTTGAGGGTGCTTGGCACCGTCTCAGCAGCACTCAGCACTCTGTGTGATCAAACCAGACAGCTAATGCTGTTCAGGCTAAGGCGCTGAATGAACACAGAAACAAAACAGGCTGAGGCAGAGCTATTTTAAGACTTGTACTTAGAAAACCTGTAAACCAGCAACAAGAAGCTTTACAAACTACTTGTATTTAACACTGTCAAGAGGTCAGAAGGAACACAGAACCAAGAAGGGTTTCACTTGAAGTTTCAAGTGGGTAATGTTGCAGAAGGCAGAGGTTGTGTGGAGGAGAAGATTTTGGAAAGCTATTTTAAGTTTGAGGAAGGGAGGAGAGTGCAGAGTTACAGAATAGACAAAACTGCATAGTGCTTTGAAAGGCAAGCTTTTGGAGTTTGCATTTTACATGAGAATGCTGTGTACATATGGTGATAATAGCATAACAGGGAATTAGGAAAAGATGGATAGTCCAGATCTGGTCAGATGGAGCTGGAGGAGTAGGAAAATATGTAAGGTGAAATACCAAAATCCCAAGCTGGGAGAAGGACTAAAAAGAGAAGAAGACTGAGGATGCAAGTAGTTCTGAAAGATAACAAAACAGACACATAACATGACAACATGCAAATAGCAATATCCTTAATTAAGAAGTCATGAACGCATGGCATGATTTTCATACAAATAGCTGAAGAATTTTGAGTCTGATTTCTCAAAAATAACAGAAGACTTAGTTATGCAAGAAGGGAGATGTAGAAGAAAAGGCAAGAAATGAGTTTTTGAGGACTAGGCAATCAGCAACGGGATATACCACCTGATATTTAAAGCACAGAGAAAGAGGAAAAATTAATGTAAACAATGCATACAAAGCATATTTACACATCTGACAGAAGGAATAAAGCACATGTATGACTAAAGCAGAGCTAAATATATTCTGATAGAGCAATGTTTGGACTAGAACCATAAAATATGATGGAACAAACTTTGAGATAAGTGCCCAGCAGATATATTAAGTACATTTGGTAAACAAACTCAGAGATAGGATGACTGTATTATTCTCTAGGGGTAGACAACATATTTGGGGGCAATAGAAAGTTATAAAAATGGGTCAGCAATGGAAGCTTAAGTGTAACAAGAAATAAAGCACACCCTAAGAAGGCATACTTGAGTAAAGAACATGTGAATTGAAGAACAGACCATTAGTTAGTAACTTGTATACAACCATTTGAATGTACACACGCAAAAGATATAGTGAGGAACTACGTAATTTCAGGCAGAAGAATGACTATTAGCTATAAAAAAGTCATGTGTCAAGGGTGTAAGTGGTTGCAAACAAATATTAGAGGTATATAATAAGAACGGGGCAGGCTAACTTATACCATAGGAGTTATTTCAGTAGATGTGAATGCCTTGGGACAGTGAAAGGAAAGAAAAAGTTATCAGCGATAGCATACAGTACTGAAAAAGTTAGAGCAACAGCGTATGCTTGTAATTTAATGACACAGAGAGTGTCACAAGTGTACTGTCTGGTCTACATCAAAGTGAACGTATAGAATGAAGATGGGGTATCTGAATGCACAGATAAAGCCGCAGAGGCACACATGAGCATGGGCCAGCACTGTACACAGCCGTGTGACCCCTGGGGCACAAAGGGAAGGGTGGATGACAGTCAGAGCGCGTACATACGCCAAAGCAAAGCGGCAGAAAACGCTCAGGGACACGCCTGCAGGCAGGTGTGCAGTGACAACAGCTGGCCAGCCACGGCGGAGCTCCAGTGCAGAAGGCGAAGCGCGGGGACACGGAGCTCGCAGGGAGCCGATGGCAAACCCTGCTGGGAGCCTGCCCGTGCCAGAAGGCGGGAAGCCATGGCAGGAGGGCGGGCTGTGCGGCAGGAAAACATGGCAGGCACTGTGCCCGCAAGCCGGGGAGCGCCCGAGCGGCGATGTCGGAGCGCGGCAGGGCCGGAGCGGNGGAGGGGCGGCGGTGGCGGTGGCCGGCAGCGCAGAGAGGGACAACGCAACGGCGGCGGCACCGGCCATCACGGGCTCCTCCCTCTCTTACTCCCTCCCTCCTGCCCGCCCGCCGCCTGCGTCATCCCCGCGGAGCCACCCACACCCCAGAGCGCCGCCGTTCGTGGCCCGGCGGCGGCCGGAGCGCTGCGGGCCATCCCCGGGGGGGGTGTGGGCGTCGGGCGGGTGCTGGGCACGGTCCCCCACAGAGGGGAGTGGGTCCCGGCCGCTCCCCAGCCGCCCGCCAGTGGCATGGCTGGAGCAGGGCTCCCGTTGGTAGGCTCCTGATTCCGGGACGGCGGCACAGATGACGCCCGTGCAGAAGGGCCGTGGCTTCCTGCCAGGGCAGAGGGGAGTCTCTGCCCCGTGAGTGTGGGGCACACGGTGCGTGTGTGTGTATTCTGTACTGTGCACACTGTACACGGTGCAGACATACTGTGCACACACGTACACACTGGGCATACCGTGCGTATCTACCGAGGGGATGCATTCCCCACAGTTTTCCCACTAGCTCAGCAAGACCTGCAAAGAGGGCGGCAGGACTAGCCAGCACTAGGTTGTAATGTTTATTTTTACATATAAGCAAATTAGGAGTTCTGGATGCAAATTAAGTATTATCTGTCCCTAAGACGATTCCAAGTAGAATACCTATTGCGATTGTCGTTTTCAAGTGTTTTGAAAGACTTAAGTGCAGCCATGCCTGTGGGGAGGAGAATGCTGGGATGTGCTTGTTTTAGACAGCATTTGGCCTCATAATATTGGTTCTGGTATTGTTCAGCTACATAAGAACTGCTTTTGTATTGGGCAATCAACAAACCTTAATTGAAACAGAGCAGCAAAGTGCAGCAAGTGGAAGGAGTGGCAAGAAGATTTTAAGTGTTGCGTTTCTTCTGAATTTTGTCACTGAGCTCTAAAGCTGTTTTCAGAAGAACAGATGGAATGATGATTACTGTTGCTTTTGGTTTCTGAAGTCCTTTGATAAGAGGTATAAGGTGAATTTGGTAATAGCTGAAATAATTCTCAGCTAAAACCATTCTGCAATTTAACAACAGCGATTGTTGAGATTACACAATCTCAACTAAAGTTTGTTTTGCTGTGTCACAATGGTTTGGCAATCTGATATTTTTCTCAGGAGAGTATTTATTTTTATTATTGCTCTGAAAGATTTTACAAGAAAAGTGATTATCAGTGGGTGTAGAAGTATATGAACCCTTGCAAAGGTTTGCAAAGATGGTCACTGGAATTTGCAAACAGCCTGAAACAATAGCTCTGAATGCTATGATTTTATTTCTTTCTAATTTCAATGGAATAGTATGTTTAAAACCTCATAAATGAGATCTACATTGTACTCATGGAATGTGCAAGTGTTCAGACACAACTATCTCTCTGATTTTAGTTCAGTGGTGCTCACCCGAACAGTAATAGGTTACACTTGTTTAAGAGTATAATTGTAAAAGCAGCCCACTTCCACTTAGCAGTCCTTTTTCTTACTGGGGAATGACTCAGTTTTGTCAGAGCTGATTTGGTTATGTGGATAAATCAGCTGTATTTCTGTGCATGAAGAAATGACTTGCAATAATGCTGGTAGAAGAAAGAGAGTTGTGTTTCAGTTGGCTAATGTTGCAGCAGAGTGTCAATGAATGAAGGACAGCTGTATTATAATGAGAAGCAAATAGTTCAGATGAATTTTTCCATTTTTGTGTTTCAGAAAAATTCTGGACACTGAAAATGTCTCACAGGGAATGGTCCCTGAAGCTGTTTAATCTCTCACTTTTCTACTTTGAAGTTTAGTGGGGCTTGTATCTGGCCCTCATTATTGAATTAGTTTAGTACCATTCTATTTAATAAGTGGTATGTTACTCATGAGTAAGCTACTTCTCCAAACTGCATCAGTTGCGGTTTGCAGCTTGCTAAAATCAGTCTGAGCAACAAACTGCAGAGGGGATTGACTTGGCCAAGTATTACAGACTAAGACTTTAAACATGTTTTTATGAAAGTAAGGTCATTTATTACGTCTGCTCTTATTTTGACATTTTGTGGGGCCTCAGAATAGCAGGGAGAAAGCAGAATAAAACGGATTGGTTTCTGCGAATGAACCTGTTTGTGATGGCAAAAGGACCTTGGAGCTGTTGTAGAATGCCCCTGGGATCTCCTGTCCATGCACTGCTGTCACTGGAGGTTTGACTTCCTCTGCTGTGCTCCTTCAGGGGTGAAGGCTGTTTGTCAGCTGCCTCAGGGACTGGAGGTGTAGGAGTTGGAGTTAGCTGTGGCTAAGCCTGAATGGAAGCCCAAATAGCACTGGAAGACTGAAGATGTAAATGAGGAACTCTGCCCAGAGTCCTGTTGTCTGTGTTTCTCTGAGGAGGGCTCTTTGTGTTACTGAAGTGTGGGAGGAATCCTGAGATTAACTGAGCTTCTGTCTGGTTCTGGACCTCACTACTGTGGCAGCAAGATGTTTCAGCCTTGGCTAAGTCATTGAAGAAACAAAAGTCATAACTGTGTCAGTTTTCAGTGGAGTCTGGAGACCCATACTGTTGGGTTGGGCTCTCTCAGACTGCAGTTGTCTACCGGGCCACAACAGCCCTGGGCAGCTTGTCCAGCTTCTGATCTGTCCTACTGCTTTGTGGACTCTGTCTCAGTGCTCCCCTCCAAATTGGAGTGGCAGTTTGAGACCAGTGGGAACATGCTTGTCTTATTTCTAGTGTATCCTGTGTTATCCTGTTTCCTAGACATACGTGGGCATAGGCAGAGTTTTAAATGAGAATAGGTTGACCAAGTATTGTTCAAATACTCATTCCTCATTCACGTTCACTTTGCCAACTTCTTCCAGCCGACATGTCTGCCTATGACAAGCATAAGGAGGCTATTTCTACAGATTCCCAAACTCCTGGAAGCTGTGAGGGATGTTGGTGACATGGGAGGCCCTCCTTAAAGCAGGGCTAGTGCTTCACTAATGCTCCTTGTGCCCAAGGCCTGCCCTGCATGGGAAAGCTGTCTGTCTCAGCCTCTTGTCCTTTCACATCCTTGCTGTGCAGGAGGGCAAGCTTTCTTGTGCCCCTTCCAGGACTCATGTCTGATCCCACTCTGTGAGCAGGCTGTCTGGGAACTGAGAAATCAATGACACAGTGGCCACGACTTTAAGGGGACAGTCCTGGAGTGAATGTTTGGGGCAAACCAGAGTCTCTGTGAATTTTGACACTTGAACAAAAGAGGTGCAGTTGAAGAGAATTGTAAGAAAAGTTTTGCTGGTTATTTCACCATGATCATGTGATAGGAGTGAAGAGAGAGTAGTCCTGACTGAGCTGCTGTTCACACTGTCTCAGAGTGGGTTTGCATTCATAGCCTCTATCTGCCATATAGGCAACATCTTGGAAACGTGCCCATGGCAGTTGCAGTAGAAAATTGAGTAACTGTGTGCAAGAGTCAGCTACGAGGAGGCCAGGAGAAGTTTAAGTGTTCAAGGAGGGAGTGAACTGCAAAGAGGGGTGCCTAGATACATATTTATTAATATATCAATATATTAGCAGCTGAGGCTGTGACAGGCTGTGTTGCCACGCAGAACTTCCATCTTGTCATGCTTGGCTATTCCAGAGTTCATGACTCACACGTGACTAACCTAAAATTCTCTCCTAGACACAGGAGTGGCTGGGCAGAGACAAGGGCTCATGTTTTCAGGTGGGTGAAAGGGTGCTTCCACCAAGGGTCCTGTGACTGTGTCTGTTGGGTCATACATGGCCCCTGTGAAGAACCCATGACGATGAGACATTTGCTGCATGAGACAGGGTGTGTAATTTATGCAGCATCCCACAACCTTCTTGTGCCACAACCTTCTTGTTTCCTCTCCCTCACCTGTGAATGTGAATACCTACATGAGCACAAGGCTGGAGACAATTGATCCTTCCAGATTTTCTGGAGAAGTCTGCACAGAGCAATAAGCCTATTCTGGTTTTGATTACAGTCAGAAGGAAGCAAGTAGCTGAAAAGGTCAGGGTAAGCATTAGTTGAGACTGTACATGACATGGCAGAGTGATGAGAGATTAGTGATCTGCAGGACCAGAACAAGGAGTATGATCAACATGGACCCCACAGGAGTCAGGAAGGCAGTTTTCAATGAACTTGGAGTTAAGAAACCAACTTAGCTAAATCACTCAAACTAGAGAGACAAACCTACAGGAAAGGAGAAAGTAAGTTAGCTTTTATGTTGGTTGTTAGGGCTGAGACTAAAAGTACAACAGAGGCATGTGACGACAAAATCAGAAAGACAAGCGTGAGATGAAATGCAACTAGTAAGCGAAATAAAACTCCCACATCACTCCAGAAGCTCATTAATTGTGTGGAATAGAAAATGTACTCTAATTGTAAAGTGAGAAAACTAAAAGGTGTCAGGAATGCAGAACCTTCTAGATTCCGCTATCTACAGTAAAATTAGGAAACTAATGCACAAGTGAGGTGCATTTTCAGTTAAGAAAAGGGTAGAAGGTTGAAGCCACATATTTTCAAATTGACCTGAATTCTCTCTTTAACTATGTCCTAGAGTATTTAAAGCTCTCACTAATAGAATCCCAGTGTCAGTAATCAACATATTTGAGAAGTTATGGATGCCAGGTAGGATAGAGGGAGGCTGTAAAGTGACAAGCCTGGTGGAGAGAGGAAGGAGGAAAAAAGGTATGACATTATTAAGCAAATTCATTTTTCTAGAAAAATAGTGAAAAATATATTTGTACATTCTGAAAAATAATACAGGGATGAGTAACTGGCTACAAGAACTCACATCTCGAAAATCTGATTGCCCTTACAACCACATGACTTACCTTATGGATAGAGAAGAGCTCTAGATTCAATATGTCTTGATTTTCAGGGAACTTTTTATGTGCTTCCCATATGGAAATAAATAATGTGTGTTCCATGTTGATCTGCAGCTAGGTGCGTGCAACACTTGTTGGAAAACCAGAGTTACAGAGTGGTTTTCTATCAAAATGGAAATGTGTATCAAGTTGGATTGCACAGATTCAGAATCCGGTGACATGGATGCATGCTTATAAAAGGGAAAATACTTATCAAATTCACGTATGTATCAGGCTGGGAGGGAGTAGGTATGCTGGAGGGCAGGGACAAAATAAAAAATTATCTTCAGGTAGAAATATGAAAAAAAATGAAAAGTTATTCAGCCAAAACAGATGCAGCCCTAGGCAGGAATAATCAGCTAGTAGGGCAAACTGATTAGGTAGAAATTCTGTACAATAGTAACTCAGGCTTTGAGTGGTCACAGACTGGGTGTGAGTCAACCATGGCTTGTTATTGCAAAAAAAAAAAAAAGATAAATGTTCTGCTAGGATGTATTATGAGGATTAAAGCTTGCAAGACCTGGCAAGGAATTCTGCTTTGCTTAACTGTTGTAAAGCTAGTTTTGAATGCTGCACATGAAAAAATTATGTGGACCACCTGAAGAGCAACCAGAATGTCAAGGGACCTAGAGAAAATAGTGAATTATTTCAGACTGGTTAATTAGGGAAGAGTAAGAGTAGGAGAATGACAACAGTCTGCAAGTATACGAGAAGTTACTGATGAGATGGGAATAACTTCTTTCCTATGTGCACCAGGAGCAGAAATTGCAACGAGGATATTTTAGGTTAAACATTAGGAAAAATGTTTTTGAAGGGAAGAATACTGGAAGAAAGTTGCCAGTGGTATGATCATAGTCTGTTACTGTCACTTCAAGAACAGACTGTGTGCATCTCCTTCATAATAAGAAATTTAGTAGGTATAGTGAGGCTGTTAGTATGACTTTCTGAGGACCCTTCAGCCCTCTGTTTTGATTGTTTTTAATGTCATAGAATCATAGAAGCACAGAAGGGTTAGGGTTGGAAGGGAGTTTTAAAGGTTGTCTACTCCAATGCCTGTGCAGTGAGCAGGGACACCTTCCACTAGACCACGTTACTCAAAGCCCTATCAACCTGAACTTGAGCACCCCTAGAGATGGGGCATCCTCAGTTTCTCTGGGCAATCTGTTCCAGTATCTCACTACTCTCATCATAAGAAAGTTCATTCTTATATCAAATATAAATCTTCCATTTTAAGGTTTGAAAATGTTTCCCCTTTTCCTATCACAACAGGTTTTGGTAAAAAGTGGATCCTGTCCGCCAGTACACCCCTTGTCCTGTCTCATGGCCTGGAGCCCATGCCACTCTATTTTATACTAGTGGAAGGTTTCAAACCAAAAAATCCTCTTCACAATCCTGCTCCTAGTTAAATTAATTTACCTATGAAACACGGTGCAACTTCCTTGGTGTAATCTTGATCTCATCTTCACCCTGTTGGTTGTAAATAAAAACTTGTGCAATGTTTCAGAGTTTTCTTTGTACGTAAAACCACGTTTGTTTTTTTGTTGTTTTTTTTTTTAATCCCTAAAGCATATGTTGTAATACTCAACTGGTCAACAATCTCCAAACATCTGCTATGAGTAAATACAGGAAGCCTCCTATGGGTATTGTACTTGGTATCTGGTAAACTCTGAACCTGAGAATTTCCAGTCATTTCTCTTGTGAAATAAGTTCTTACTGCAGTCTTTTTTGTTTAAAATATTATCTTGATACCTCTGTATTTGAAATACAGTAAGTGTTTTCAACCAGATTAATCAAAATAGTTCAGAGTTTTTTGTCCCTGTTAGGTCCCAGCTATTTATGTACACAACATGAGTAAAGAATAATTACCTTTACTAGTAAAATCTGCATTGTGAGTGTGAAGAGAACACTGAAAGCAATATGTAAAATCAGTCAACATGTTTTAATTGTTGTTTCTTCTTTTGAGAGAAAATGTCCCTTTTTATTGTTCTCTTTTGAAAATAAAGTATTAGGGCTCAATAAGTCAAAAAAAGAAATAGTTGTTATTTGTACTCATTGTAGCTCATAAACAATGGCAATAGTAAGTAGTAGTAAAGTGGAAAATACTTTTCTCCTTGGAGTTTGGCCTTTTCAACATAAAGACCACTTTTGTAAGGCAATGTGAAGATGAGTAACTGCTTAAGCTCAGTTTAAAGTACTTTTTTCCCCCTACTCAGATTCAGCCTTAAGAGGTTTTTTTAAAAAATTAGGGAATGCCGTGACACCCAGTTATGTCTATGGTGCACTGTTTTAATTTACAAAAAATGTTCACAAAGTCCTATTTCCCTGGAAAGAGAAAGAATCAAACTACACAAAGCATAATGTCTGCTTACAGTTTGTTCTTTCAGCATTGTCTTGGAGGTACGTAACTGCTGCTTGCTGTCCATGGCTTTTCTTCTGTTTGTTTACTGGGTGCTGATGACAGACAGATATGCACTGTCCTTCCTAAATATACTCAACCTTTGCATTCACATTCAAACCACAGTGCTACCCTTTATACCACATTAGCTTAGTTCCCACCCAGACTTGCCATGTTTGCCTGGGTTTCAGCCAGTATTTTTTGCTATGTCAGTTACTGATAAACAAAGGCAAATTTAGCATCATTAGATAATCCTGTTCTGCCCACTATTTTCAGCAGTGCCCACAGAGCAAAGTCAGTGGTTACTCCCAGAAACAGCAAATCAGGATGAATTTATATTAAACATGAAATATGTATTTCTGTAATCATAATGTTCCAATTGCTGCAGTATATAGCAGCATATATATGCTGCATTTGTTGGGTTTTTTTAACCTTCTGAATGAAAATATGCTATCACTTCCGAGAGAAGTGTACTCTTTCTCCCACTGGTATTTCCCACAGGACCTCAGGAGAGGGCTCTCTTTGAAACTGCTGCTTCCCAAAGCAGCAGAATGGAACTGAACTACTGCTGTGGGAAGCAAGCACCCCCAGAGCACAGCTTCTGCTGAGTCTTGAGCTAAGCAGAAGGAAAGGACAAGTGGCTCTGCTGCTCAGGAGTCAGCCCTTTCCATTCCTGTGTGCTGTGAGTTTCTGCGTTCTTCCTGAGGTCCTAATTTAGCTGTCCTGCGGCTACTATCACAGCTGCATGATCTACCTTTGTGTTGGTCAGGGAGGGCCCATGGAGTTCAGACCTTATCCAAAGGTGAGAAAACCTGCAGTTTAACAGTGGAAGAAAAGCTCTTGGGAGTGACAAAGCTGGTGCATCAGAAGTGGCAGAAACTCCCCTATTAGAAAAATGCCATCCATGAGTGTTCAAGGATTTAACAAGACAGTCTCTGAAATGGAGTGAAAATTCTTCAGGGAGGGAGTAAATATTTTTTTTTTTTTGGTAACAAGTTGTGGAACAGAGTGATTCCTTCAGCGTTACCACATCTGTGGCTCAAGACAGCCAGCTGTCACACCTCCAGGTAATCTCCTTGGTGAGCAAGTTCTTCAGCTGGACTGACTAGGCTCACATGGGATGCCAACAGCAGCTGTGGTCACACCTTTTCATTAAGTCATGTGTATGATTCTGTGTAATGGAGGAGAACTCTGTCACTGACCTAATTACAATGAAAAGCAAATCCTAGTGGCTGCCTACAAGACCCAGTGATGTCAGTAAAAGTTTTACCATTGTAGTTGTGTTCCAGCTTAAGCTTAACATGTCACGACTTCAGTCTTTTTGTGCAGAGACCCAATGATCTAGAGCTCTTATAAAGCTTCTGGAATAAAACTGACCAAAACCAAAATACTGTACCAAAATCTGCTCTGAATTATTTCATGTTTCATACAAATTTAACTCAGCTATCATAGAATTTCTTTACAGTTGCAACCAAGTGCACATCTTTTGTCTCTTGTGTCTCCAAGCTTCAGAAATCTCTTAATTTCTTTTATTTTTCTTTACGTTATTTCACTAAAGCTTCTTTATCTTTTCTGCTGAATATACATTTGATTACTAAATTCAGTGCTTCTCTTCACATGACCTATTTTTTTTTGAGTCTTAGTGTTGTTGCTTGGATACGCTTTTCTACATGAGAAACTTGGTTTCATCTTGCTTTTTTTCTGTGCTTTGGGCAATACAAATGGATTGTTACTGAATATTTTTTTGGCTTTTAAATGTAGTAGTTGGTTTGCCTGGCACCTTGGTTTCAGCAGAACTTTTGTCTTTGCAGATCTGTGGGTTTAGGTATAGATACCCTGTGTAACATCGAACAGCTTACTATTGCATTTCTTTACTGTCAGTTACAAACATGGCACAATTATGCTGAGTAAAGACCAATCACTGTGTAACTTACAAGAATACTAATATTTAGAGATAAACACAGAGAGATTCAATTTCATTTTTGTAGTGCTGTGGCTGCAAGTTATTTCCTGGAACACCTTACAAGAATCCTTCTGTTTTAGTCATGGGATAGGAAAAGTATACAGAAGGAATAGATCAAGCATTTTAATTGTGACTGAAGTATTCTTACTGCCGCATGGAGTTTTGCTTATGCCATTTTGAAAAAGGTATAGTGGCCTAGGACAAGAAGGCGGCAGGGTGGCAGAGACTTTCAGAGTTAAAGAATAACTACCATGTTATTCTCTCATGTGTGGAGATGTTAAATAGTTTAGAATTATTGGCCTAGAAGAGAGATGATGGAAAGCAGTACAAGAAAAATCTTTAAAGCAATGGATGGTGTGGAAAGGTAAACAAGAAGCAAGCACTCACAAAATCTCCCAATACAAGAATTAGGAGCATCCTGTGAATCATGGTATAGATGAAAAAAATCATCAGGAAGTACTTTTTCATTCGACAGAAATAGTGGAACGTGGTGCTGTTGAAGACTGAGGAGACAGAACTGTAGATAAGGGAGTAGGCAATGGGAGGTGTCTCTTGATTGGCATTGAAAGTAATGGCCAGAGACAAATCGCATCTCAATCCTTTGGTCACTGATTGCTGGAAGCCTAAGAAAACAACAAGAAGGTTCAGAGCATGTTGCTAGATCTTTGTGTGGTTTCTATTCTGGTTTATATAATGTATAAATGTATATAATGCCTGGCCTATGCTGCTGCATCTAGGCTGCTACTTGTAACTATGCTAATTGGATTAAACATAGCACACATTTACCTCCCTGTGCTACAGGCTTATCTTGATTTTGTTGTGTAGGGTGTTTGGTCATGTAGAGCAATTCCAAGAAGAGAGGGGAAACTTTTAAAATTTACTCTTGTCAAAACGTTCCATGTGCTTACTGGTGTGTGGCTAAGTAATCATACTGATGTGAGTTTATTTAATACTGTGTATTTTCTTTGTAGGCACACCCAAAGTTTCAGTATGGTTTGTACTGCTGGAGAAATAATAGAAAGATGTATGTATGAAGGTGTTTCTGTAGGCTGTGTGAAAGAAAAAAAATAATGCTTATGCTTGCAAATCAAAATGAGAAAAATATATGCTGTCATGCCCTTGATGGGTAACTTTTTGTGTAGAGAACTGTTGGCTTTTGAGGCTGATGCAGAACACTTGTCTCTTGAGAAGACAGATAAAATGCCTACTGAGCTAGAGAAGCCTAAAAAACCCTAAAAACCTAAATAAGCTGCTTAAACATATCTGTCTAGTACCATTTTCACTGCTGTGTGATGTATCTCTCCTGTACTCCCATTGTTGCTTCAGAACAGTGCAGGTCTGTCTTCAGTCCTGTGGTGTCCCTAGGAGCCCTCTGCAGGTATCTTTGATACCCAAGGGTGTGTCAAGTGGCACTAGATCATGCAGATAATTTCTGTGAGTGGCAGCTGAAAGGTCGCCTGGGGAGCTTCGGCTGACACTCCTTCAGGTAACAGGAGTGTGGAGGAACCTATCTGGGGAACCAATTCCTCACCTAGATGTGTCAGAGCACTGATGTGCAGCCTCGAAAATATAAACATTTATACTTCAGTTGCATGGGCTGAACTTAGTGGAGTCAAGACAAATAAATCACATTAAAAAATCATGTATGTGTGAGTTATGTAAGAATGGGCTGCACACTGTATAGAGTACAGTGCTGGATACCTTACTTGAATTCAATTTTTATTAGATTTTGGTATCTAGTATGGAAGAAGTAAAAGTAAAGGTCAGTTAAAGGCTAAGGTATTGTTTCTTCTGGTCTTTCAAAGAACTATCATTTTTTACAATTTTCCTCCTTATTCAAATATGTCCAAATGATGTTGAATTTGTCCTATACCAAACATGTGCATTTAAAATAACAAATAAATGTATATGGCTTTTGAAATTAAACTGCCCCAATTTGGTGAAGTACCTTTATTACCCTTTGTATCCCTCAGAAAATTGAATGATGTCACAGTGAATAAAACAATAATTAAATGTAATCATCCCATGACAAACGAATAAAAAAATTAATAAAACAACAATTGCAGATCTACATAACATAATCAAGGAAGATAGTAATGTATAAAGTAAGCTGCAAAATGTCCATAAAAATAATTTAAATTATATTGTGCAAATAATACTACATCTTAGTGTAAGAGCTCTGCATTTTTTAAAACAATGTTAACATTTTTGGGAAACTTAAGCATATTGTTTTTCTTCATATTTATCATACAACATTACTTTGGTCATACAACAAAGTCCCATGAGTATATTGAGGTCTCCCGAAAGACCATTTAACTAAATGGGGCACAAATATTGTCCATTGAAGGCAAAACACCTTTCACCTTTGAATTTAGGGTCCTCCTTTAAAAAGTCAGGGAGGGATGCTTATTTGATTACTTTGCTAATGATCAAGGAAAAAATCCAGTGTACCTGGTAACTCAGTATTGTTTATTAACAGGTGCCTAAGCAAAGGATATGCAAAATCCAAGTATATTCACAACATGTCTTTCTTCTGGATAGATGATGCTGACATCTATAGTATTACAGCATGCTAGGTCAGTGCTATGGAGTGGATCATCACCTTCAGTGCGAGATAATGTTACTGACACCATCTAATATTGCCAGTACCCACCTTAATTCTGCCACCTACCAATCTCCCTGGTTCTAAGAATGTTAAATGCCCGTAATGTTTTAGATCAGATGTTTTAGGTGTTTCAAACCTAGGTTAGTGTGAGTTTCCAACTTCTCTGAATTGGTAGAGCCCTGCAGGTGCACACATTCTCAGCCCTTTCAGAGTACACAACCATACTAAGCTGGAACTGGGCCAGAACAGCCTGTTCTACCAGTTGTTGCACAGATCCATATTTCCAGATATACAAAGATCATAAATTTTGCAGGTCCTGCCTATGTGACGTGGAAAACCATCTCTCTGAACATATTGTTAAATACCACTAAGGACAGCTTTTCAACCCTTACCACCAGTCCTTTATAAGTGCATGAGGGGGAGCCTGAGGGATTTCACATATTACTTGTGCACTTACACTGGCATGGTGACTGCTTGTGGACACCTGAAACCACCTCACTTAGTGTGGAGGTGGGATTTCAGTTCAGACAAGCTGGTTCAGCTGGGGGAAAGAACCTGCTCTGCTTCTTATTCGTGTTAGCAAGATGTCAGCTCCAGAGTGACAACATAAATGGGTGCTGACAGTCACTCAGTATTTCCCAGCATTTCCTGAGTGTGCAGAAGAGCAGTCAAGTTCTCTCACAGTCAAGTGAGAAAGAATCATGCTGTTTCAGGTGTGGATTTCATAAAGCAATGGATGAATCTTCGCACCTCCACACTGCCCTTCACCAGGTCATTCCCTGCTGTAGTCCAGGGAACTGGTGCTGTTAGTGTAGCACTGCAGCTTCTCACAGAGCCACCAGTCCCAGACATCTGGGAAGAAGCTGTGGCTGTCTCTAGGAAAGGTACATCTCTGCCTGCATGGCTAATCCATGCTGTTGTGCGTGCCTGCCCCAGGGGCCTGCCTACCCTCTGTGCCTCCAGGGCAATGGGTTCTTGCCACACAGCTCAGTATGGCCAGGGTGTGCACCTGCAATGCATGGCCCTACACAGAAGAGAGAAGCCTTTGTCTGCTGATTTTGTGTGGAGCCTCCATGCACCCCAGTACTGCAGTAACATATAAAGCTTTATGTTCCCATGAGTTCTAGGGCCTTACATGCAGCACTGGTGAGACTTGCTGTGATACAGCTTTAAATACACTCACTCACATCTAGGCTGGACTGACTGAGATTGTCTGTACCCAAACACCTGACACCCTCATTAAATCTGAAGTGAACACAGACTCCTGGTTATATAACCCAATGCCTAAGTAAAACATTATTTTTCCTGAAAAGGGAAGAACCCCCAAATGGAAGTTGCATTCCATTCTCTGTTTTTAGTACATGACTTCAGATACCCCAGGCAAAAGATTTTTAAGGGCAACATTAATTTTTCATCTTTTTTTGACTTGTACTTGACATTTGACATTATGAATGGAGAATTCTTTAATTTAATGTTTTGCTTAGATTGTTTCACCGTAGTACCCGCACAAGGGAGTACTCCTTTCTGCAACTTAAAACAGGGCAAATACTACACTCTTCTGCCATTCCCTCTTGACAAACACTAGACATCTGCTTCAGAAGGAACTGAGAACAGAAATAGAATTTCTGTTTTCTACCACACTACATTTCTAATTGCTGATTGGAGATGATTTTTACTAAACTAAATTCTTCCTAAAATTAGGTTTGCTACATCTGAGTATGCTTCAAATCAGATTATAGAATTATAGACTACAGAAATAAAAGAGAAGTTCAAAGACCTTGATAAAATCAAGGTTTTTCTGTACAGACTCATAGTACTAGATTTTAAGTGAAACACTTGATACTGAGAAAGATAATATACTAGTCTCTAATTAGTTGGAATTTTTATAAAATATCTTTACCATTACAAATATTTTGCATCAGGTGTTTTTGAATGTATGACTATAGCAGACAAGTCAGGTTAAACATTTTTTCAGATTCACTTTGAGTGCCTTGTGATCCCCTGAACTGCCAGAAGATATCATATATCTTTATTACCCTGTGCGCTGAACATTTGATGACAGCACTGGGACCCACGTGAACACAGATGTTGAAAAACTGTACCTGACTTTGCATTCAAGGAACTAGCTGGATACCAAAAGTACATGCTGAACTAGATCAGCACATGCAGTCTGTTAACAATAGCATATGCTCACCTCCTAGTTCTGTCAGTACTTTTCTCGTCAGTACGCTGTAGAAGAGATCACAGCAAAAGGCTTTCTCTTTTGACTCATCCCATTTTTCTTTAATATCTAGTCTTACTTCAGTGATTGAATAAAACGTTTCACTGAATATTTTAAATGGTGCTATTTTCATTAGTTCAATTTTTTTTCTTGGTGTTGTTGGTTTCTAAGGGGGGAAAGGCCATAATATCATGAGGTCCAGTGATCACATTTATATTTTGATCAAATAATTAAGAGTGATTGATTCAAGGCCTGCAATTTTTATTTCTGTTTTGAAGTCTTTGATGAGTAAACACCTGTATGCATGAAATTGGGGTCATCCGAAAATGAAGGTGACAATGTGAATCTGAGTATGTAGATGTAGTATGCGAAACTAGACTGACATAAGGAATAATGACAAATTTGAGCCCTTAGAAATAGCAATTAAAAGCAATAGGATATCTGTAGTTTTGTAGTTTTACAGCTTCCAAGCAATAGTGAGAACAGTCAAAAAAACAAGTGTACAATTCATACTAGGGGGTAGCAGTTAAATAAAGAAATTATATGTAGACTTGGAAATGCAACAGTGCAACATGTATACTGCATGAAAGGAAAACAGATCTCAGTCTTTAGATTTAAAACTGTTGGACAGCTGTCAAATCTATGATCACTTTGCCAGCAGTATGCCAGTGCTACAGTCCTTGCCTAACTATATAAGTGAACTTATTTCCCTGGAGAAATCAGTTTAGCGCACTGTGAAGAATCAGCTAGAAAATCTACAGAACTCCTATTTTCATAATCAAGAGCTCCATTAAAGACCAGTTCCCAAGTTATGCTTCAAGTTACTTAAAAAATAGAGTAAAATGGATTGTATAGAGGTCTGGCATTTGCAATCAACATAAATAACCTCATGAAGTTGTCCGTAAAAACACATTAAATAGTTCACAAAGCATGATAAAAACCACCATGTACATATCTGATGTCCTTTGGAATGGCTGATGGTGTTCCTTCTCTCTGATTCTGGTTTGCCTAAGTGCCTCATGCTGTGGTTGTCCGACTGCTGAATTCAGGCACAAGAGGTGAAAGACAACTGGAATCATTAACTTCTTCAGCCCTCCTACAGCAATTCCCGTTCATAATTCAGAGCCTTCAGCATAGGACTGTAAGGGGATTTATCATGTTGTTATCTTCAGTGAGTGTTACTTTGAAGGCAGTGGCTGGAAAGACTTTTACTGAATAACAAATCCCTGAACTTGACGTGTCCAAACCTTGTTCAAGCTCTTTCAGCTTTTTAGAAAATCTTCATTCAGTTCCTAAATTCAGGTAGAGATATTATTAAAACAGGTGTTTGAAAAACACAAAAGGCTGAAAGGCTGCATGAGATGGTATAGTCAGGGACTACCTCTGTGAGGCACAGCCCCAGGCATGGTATTATGGCTACAGATGAATTCAGACTGCACATTTTATTAGAATGTTTTTAATTATGCTATCCAGTAAATCATAGTAATTAACTAATTGACTGTGCAGTACTGTTTCTAGCCATGCACTAACAGATAAACCAAGTATTTTCTGCCCAGGTGGCATGACAGACACCATTCTCTATAATTCAAAATATGCAAAGAAAGAAAATTACCCTAAAATTGAAACATACAAAGTGCACTGTTTTTTTCTTGTTGTTGCTGTTTTTGCAGGACATGCTAAATGTAGCCTTTACAATTGATGAAGTCTCCAGATGAGAGAAAAAAAAGGTGTCATGCCAGTCACTGAATGGAGGCAGTCCAACTGAATGTATTGAAAATTCCAGTGACGAGTTACTTCTGAATAGACCAGTGATCATAGGATATAGGATGCTATTCCACAGCAGATGGATGGTGAAGTTTAGTAAACTACATTCTTTAGGAATGAAGGGATAACTAATAGAAACAGAAGACCATTTGGATTAATCGGAAGCACTGTAACCTCAGAAACGTCATGGCTCCATTAGTCTAAGTGCAGCATAATTCAGCCTTTTTGCTCCTGACACTATCACAATGATGTTAACTGGACCCCAGTGGTTAATTGTGCAGTTTTTACATGAATTTATATTATTTTCACAAGTTCAGGGAGGCTCTGTAAGTCAAAATTCTACCTCACCATTTGGGGCATCCTAAACATTGACACATGCATCTCAAAAGAAAACCAGAAAGGATGCATTGTTTTAAAAGTTCTGCAATGAAATTTTAAAACACTTCTTCATGTACAGTAAAATTACTGACTTTATTCACTTTCCCAAAACATAAAGATCACTTAGCTTGCTGGATCTCCCTCATCATTGCCCAGATGTGCAGGCTACTCTAATACTGAGGAAATAAACAGAATCATTTAGGTTGGAAAGGACCTCTAAGATCATTAAGTCCAACCATTAACCCAGAAATGCAAAGTCCATCACTAAGCCATGTCCCCAAGTGCCACATCTATATGGCTTTTAAATACCTCCTGGGATGGTGACTCAACCACTTCCCTGAGCAGTCTGTTCTAAGCCTTGACAACCCTTTCAGTGAAGAAATTTTTCCTCATATCCAATCTAAACCTTCCCTGGTGCAACTTGAGGCTATTTCCTCTTGTCCTACTGGTTGTCTGGGAGAAAATGCCAACCCTCACCTTGCTACACACTCCTTTCAGGTGGTTGCAGGGAGCGATAAGGTCTCCTCTGAGTCTCCTTTTCTCCAGGCTAACCAACCCCTGACCGCTCAGCTCCCTATGCTCCTCATAGGACTTGTGATCTTGTCCTTGCACCTGCTTCATTGCCATTCTCTGGACTTGCTCCAGCATCTCAATGTCTTCCTTGGAGTGAAGGGTCTAGAACTGGACACAGGACTTTAGGTGCAGCCTGACCAATGCAAAGTCCAGGGGGAGATCACAGCCCTATTCTTGCTTGTCACAGGATTTCTGATACAGGGTAGGATGCTGTTTGCCTTGATAACTTTAATTTTTTTTTTCTTCACATATAAATGATGAATAACATCTTATGCATGTTTTATCTTTTACTTGCTCCTCCCGGGTAATAATTTGAAAATGGTTTATCTTCTTCCTGACTTAGGCAGGCTGATCCTCCTCTTTTTATGCTGTTTTCATTTTGTTGGACAGGACAGGACTTTTTGTTCCCTGATGATCTTATTTGGAAATAGATACCTAAGTCAAAACTACATGTTTCTAATCAGATAGACACAATGTTAAATGGACGAGATGTGTCTTCCTTGTACCTTACAGATTACAATCAATCAGCTTTGTTGTTCAGTGTTTATGAATCAAAGCTTTCATACTTTAACACGAACAGCACTTGTACTGCCTGAACACACTTATGTGAAAATTCCTGTCAGAATGTAAAAATTGTGCCAAGTGTGACTCAAAAAATAACTTACCCTCCATTTGCAGGAATGCAATTTAATAATGTTTATTACACTTCTGGAAAGATCCTGTATAATCTAACAAAAAATGTCATTGAAATTTCGTAAAGTGTTACTGTATCTTACTCTGACAAACACATTGATTGAAATTTAATTACTAAAATTTTAATGTAATTGCTATTAATAACGTATTAAGGTAATTTAATGTTAGCCTTAAACTTTAGGTATCTAATCATCCATTTTGCACTCAAACTAATATGTCATTAGCTTGTGAATTAAAAGGATATTTTGCTGTTAGTTGCTCCTTACTTTTATGATAACACAGCATTCAAGTATGGCTCAAAACCAAGGTAAAGGTAACTCTTATGAGAATGATTGCTCTTATATATGAATTCAGATAAGAATCAATATTAATCTCATTATGTGACTATGTGAAGTATGGTTGTCATACCATACATACATCTACATGCATTTGAATTAATGAGGATTGCTCTTATGGAAAGGTGCTTTCCTTGTGCCAGCTCTTTAACCTTTATCTGAGTTTATTTAAATCACTGAAAGAGAACAAAGCAAAACAAACCGAAAGTGGGTGGTTTTCTATGGAGCTGGTAAATTGAATGGACTCTGAGATGGATCTGGTAAATGCCAGAGCTGGCTTAAGTGTGGGGCAGAGCCTTAGATCTCACAATGTGGGTACAGGCAGAAGGAAATGATAATGGAGGTCTGGGAGTGAGATCTCACCCTTTTAGTGGCAGTGAGACATTGGAGGGCCTCAGCTAGCCATTGAACTATACCCAAAATATGGCTGAAGTTATAGCTAGGTGTAAAAACCAGTTTCACTTCATGGTAAGTTAATGGGTTCTTAATTTAGTTCAATACTGTGGTAGTCATTAGTCCAGGGAGAAGAGAGTTAACCGCAGAATAAAAATAAATCCTCCTCTCTTGAAATTTTCATGGATTCTTCTTTTGTCTCTCTTTTTCTCCCTTTTTCTTCCTGCCTTACCACAGCTCATCCATTCTACTATGTCTGCAGTCTGCATGGTGCCTGACAGAGACAGACAATGAAAATGCTATAATCAGCTAGCAGAATCACAAGGCTGGACTACAGTCACTAACACATTCAAGCTTGGGATTTATATTTAGCTACACTGCTAGTGCAGTTTGCAATTTAGGATGGGCATACCTGATTCATCTTTAAATTAGATAATCCTCTTAAGAGCAAATTTCTAGCCTCTACAACACTGTGATTGGCACAAAGTAATTTACTTTTTGCCATCATGGTGAGACTGTTTCCACTGCGCCAGGAATGTATGTGCGTGTAGATTACTTTGTAGACACATCCACCATCTATTTATGAATCCTATTTTTCTTCTGTGAATACAGCATTATGTGCTGTTATGCATGGCTAGCAAAATGTGAACTTTCTAGAGAGAAACTGAGAGTGCAGCAGTAAAAAATTCATTGCATAGCAAGAATGTGACACCTAGTGGATACACGACATTGAGGAAATGTGACAGTCTCCTCAAGCAATATTGCTGTAAGATGACTCTGTCTAATAGAAAAATTAATTTGATAGCAGAAAAGAGATTGATTTTGAATAACTATTTGCATGGGCCAAAGTAATTGGATAATGTCAAGTCCCCACTGAAAACTCATAAATGTAGGTGGCGTCAGAGATAGTTTTAAAAGAATTGTTTATGAACTACTAGAAGACTGAAGATGTCAGGCCAAAAAGGCCAGAGAAGCCCATGAAGACATTGTGGATATTCATGAGATGCATCATAACTGGAGACATCCAACATGCAAGACACAAGAATAAGGTCTAACCACCCCCCCCCCCCCCCCCCCTT
>VXBB01005517.1:1413335-1490902 GCA_013399915.1 Illadopsis cleaveri | reverse complement strand
TCCCAGGGCCGCTGGGCGATGAGCCCGGCATTGACCCCCTCTGCACCGACACGCCCTGGAAAAGGGCTGCAGCTCCTTCTGCCCTGAGCTGACAAGGTGGTCCTTGGTCGTGGGTTGGAGTCGGTGGTTCTAGAGGTCTTTTCCAGCCTGATTAATGGTGACCGCCACCCAACCATTCCCTGAGAGCGGGAGCTTGGGGGTTTGAGGGTCTTTTTGGGTTGTCCCCTGTGCTTTTGGGTCTGTCACTAGTTACACCGTGTGTAGGATTAAAGAAGAGGCCAAATAACCTCCCAAATTACCTCGCATGGGATATGTGCTGGGCGTTGGACAACCTGTTAGGGACATACATTTTGAAATCACACAGGCATTATTTGGAGGAGTGCTTCAGCTCTGTTGTAGTTTTCAGTAGTTATAAGCTCGAAAATAACAAACTGAAAGAGATTAGTTTTGGGTTAGATATTAGGAGGCAACTCTTTACTGTGAAGATGGTGAGGCACTGGAACAGGTTGCCCAGAGAAGCTGTGGATGCCTCATCCCTGGCAGTGTTCGAGGCCAGGCTGGATGTGGCTCTGAGCAACCTGGTGTAGTGGAAGGTGTTCCTATCCATGGCAGGGGAATTGGAACTCGGTGATCTTTAAAGTACCTCCAAACCAAACCAAACCATTCTTTGATTCTGTGATGTGGCATGTGATACAGTCACCATGCCAAGGACAATGATTCTGAGTAAATGATAGGAGCCAAGTTCTCTGAGTAGCATGCTGTTTATTAAAAAGGCTGTTTTCAAGAGATAACTGTTCTGCAAAGTGATATTCTTAACCAGTAGGTATTATTTAGTAATTATCTAGTGCTTTTCATTCTTGGAGTTCTTTAGAAATCGCAATATACACGATGTGTCAGGCATAATTTTAGGAAACCCCTGCAAACCCCTGATTATGGATAGTGATGCATTAAGGTGCAGTGACTTGTCAAGACAGTGTAGTTAGTCACTGACAAGCTCAGTTACAGTGCCTCATCCGTGATTACGTTTTTTCTGTCTGGTTCATCCTGTTTGTGCAGATGCGCATCTCAATTTTTTACAAATAATTTATTAATCCAGCGCATTTTTTTAAAATGCACGAATACTTGGGTTCAGAGCCGTAAATCTATGTATTTGAGAATTATGTGCATGAAAAGGCAAGTGAAACCAACCAAAAACCCCATTGAAATTTGGCTTGAAAGCTTTTTTTTTTGTAAGTTGAAATTGACACGTTGAATAGACTTGTTTATTGTGATATGCATATGTTTACTGTATTTTGTAGGATAATTTATATGAAATACTGGAGACTGATTGGTCCTTGAATCACGGAAGTATAATGGTCATAAAAGCTGAACTGCATCCTTAGAGCAACTTCCTTAGAAATTAAGTATTTTAACAGGAGTGGGGAAACTGCTTAAAGGCAGTGGGTAAATTCCCTTCTTCAGTCAAGTTAATAGCAAAAAAAAAACCAAAAAAAAAACCAAAAACCCACCAAACCTTCCCCCCACTTTTAAATTTAGTAAATTAAATCTGTAATAGGTTTTTTGTTTGGGTTTTTTTTTTCCTTCTTTTTTTTTAATGGAGTAGGTTAGTTACCAGATTTATTGTTATCTATCAACATCTCTGAGTTGCTTTATGAAGCATGATACAATGATCTCTGTGGAATAATTTATATAAAATTTGTTAACAAGACTAAAGAGAAGTGGCTGGGGTTGTTCATCCTGAAGAAAAGAAGGCTGAGAGGAGACCTTGTCACTCTCTACAGCTACCTGAAAAAGAAGTTGGTGCAAGGTGGGAGTCTGCCAAGTAACAAGTGATAAAACAAGCAAAAATGGCTTCAAGTGGAGCCATTAAAATTCTGTGAAAAATTTCATCATGGAAAGAGTTGCCAGGCATTGAAACAGGCTGTCCAGGGAAATGGTTGAGTCACCATCCCTGAAGGTATTTAAAAGCTCTGTAGATGTGACTCTTGGGGACATTGTTTAGTGGTGGACTTGGAAGTTCTGCATTAATGGTTGGACTCAAATCTTGAAGGCCTTTCCAGCCTAAGTGGGTCTGAGCCTATAAAGGCCTGCTTAGATAATTTGGATTATTTACACATGAGGTTGTGTTCTCAGTGCTTTACAGCTGGACTTTGTCACAGAATGTTTGGTTTATAGGTTCCAGAAAGTCATTTAAGTGCTTCGAGTTTAATTTGCCTATCAGTATGATAGATGTCTTACCTACTCAAGGTGGTATAAGTTTTCTTTGGTGTGCTTAAAGCTTCAAGATTAACTGAGAAGGTTCTTAGAATGTATTTGCATACTCATACCACGAGAAGCTTATTGATTTTTAAATACCTGTTTGACTAAGTTTCTGTCAGTGTTTTCATTTGCTGGCAAATAGACTGTCGGAAGTTGCAGGCAGTTGTTTTTGAGGATAGTTTCACCTTATTGGTTTGTTTTAATTTATTTATTTGCTTTCCTCTCATTACTGCTTTGCCATACATAGCAACAACGCTTTTCCTGCCTGGAGAGTAGGACTTAAATGCCATGGGAGATCAGTAGCATCTTGGCAACTGCAGAGGTTACTCAACCTGGTACTAGTAAATGCATAAAAGTGCACACCTATGCCTTTGATAAGCACAGACTTGTGTAAGTCACTACAGTAAAGTTTTGTGGTTTTTAGATTTGTACCAGATATTTTTTAGCACTTGCATTTTGTTTTGGTTTTGTACTTAGCAAGCTCTCAAGAGATGGCGGAAGAAAAGAAAAAGTTGGTGGAAAGCTGGTCTTTCTTGGATACTGTTGAGTCTAACTTCAGGCCCCTGGTAGTAATTGAACTTGGAAAAGGCACCAAAGAAGAAACCATAGAATGGCTCACTAAACGAATTGTGGATAAAAAGGCAAATGGAGGTGAGTACAGTATGATCTTTGGTAGCGCTGTGAAATAAAATTGGCTGTCACCATAATATGAAGACATACAGAAAATTAGTTTTCAGGAAAATTGTGGTATGATTGTTTGCCAATCTCATTTAGTTTTGCATTTTTTTGAACCCAGTGAACCATGTTATTAATGAAAACATTGGCTTAAGGTCAAATGCCAGTTGAACTCTAGAATTCCTCAATTTTTTGCACTGAAGCCCTGATAACCTATGTTTCAATGTAGTTTTGATGTCAGTTTTTATAGCAGTTGTCTGGACATGTTTCTCCTGTTGCTTACAGAGACATGGTAAGCCTTGTCTAAATGAAGACGCTTCACATCCTGTCCATAAGCCTTCGTACCATGTTGTAGAACAAAATTAAGTTAGCAGAAAGCAATTTAATCTTGATAAGTTCACGTTGGATTTTGTTTATATTTTTTGTTAGCATGTAGGATCTTACAAAGACAATATTTCATTACTCATTTTGGTATGCTTCTGCGAATTGAAGTTAGGCTAATTAATTTGTAATTCCTTGGACTTTTTTTTAAAACTTCTTTTAAAAGAAAGTCATTATTTGTGGCTGTTGTAGCTTATAGCTTATGGTCAGTAGTATTTCTGTGGCTGATGGATTTGACTTAAAACTTGCTTTCAGGCCTGTGTTAGGTAAGTTAGGGATGTTTCTGCTTCAAAAATCTAGTCTCCTTAAAACCAGTGGGACTGTTTGCAGAAGCACTTCTTGCTTTTATGATGTGAACCTTAGGGGAATAGATCTAAACAGTGCTCATTGTTCCACTTCATTTTTGAGAGTGCTTCAGCAGAAACAGGGCTAAATCAGGGTGTGACTCTCAAGATTTTGAATATCCTATGTCAAATGCTATTGAAATCTTAACTCTTTGTGCCCTTGAAAACGGACATTTTCATCACTCCTGTTAGCTAGGGCCATTATATTGGATGTTAAAATGCTAGGGCTTTTAGACATAATTTTAATATATTTTCTTGCTTATTTTACCCCTCTTTATTTTAAAGGTGCACAACTACTGATTAAACCACTGGTTACAGAAAATGGAGTTGAAAATATTTATCTAGTTGGAGCTTCCCATTTAAGGCTGTTGCTGGGAGCTGAAACTGTGGGTTTGGTGAAGGAATGCAATGATAACTCAATGAGGACTTTTACATACAGCAGTAGAAAAACTTTCAAACATTTTGCAGGTAAGCAATTTAGGAATGTAGGAATCTTCGTCATTGCAAAGTGGTAACTAAAGATTATATAAGCAATTATGCTGCTAAATCTTTTACGGGCTTTCGATTCCTTGGAATGGTAACTGAATTGCAAGTGGAAGACCAAGCCATGAAAAGAATGCTTGTTTTTAACTATGGAAATTTAGGTCCTATAGTGAATTTTGGTTTCTTTCACATGGCTTTAGTTTTTTGTTTGTCTTTTCCTTCATGCTTTTCTATGCTCCAAATAGTCTCTTGTATGAAAGATTTTCCAACAAAATAAGACAAGAAAAAGAGTTGATAGTCATGATTTTATGATTAATAATCTATGTTATGAATTAATGTAGCAATTTAATTTCTGTGAGCCAGTTTTGAGTCTTATTATCTGCAAATTAGCTGAAAAAAAATGGGAACATTTTTCTCTGTTACATGTACACATCAGACAAACAAAAATTAACACTACAGACACATTCAATGGGATTTGGGCATGATTAGTGGAATAGTTCCTTTCCCTCTTTTATTTTGGGGGGGTGCCAACACAGAAACATTTCCTTTTTAATGTGCTGCTTGTAAAGTATTTAATTCCCCTTCAGTGGCAGAACTCATTTTTTGCTCTGCAGGTAAGTATTAGAGTTCCAGCTTAGTGTTGCCAATACTTTTAATGTGCCTGTTGGAGTGATGCCTTTCACCACATTTTCAGTATAAAGGTTCCTGGGTCTGTCTGAAACAATTTTTAAGTTTTGTTGTTCAAGTGGCAGTTTAGCTCAACACCACTGTTGTGCAGTAACTGTTGCAGTGTCTTTACTTTTGTGACCTTGCTTTTCCTGAAATTAGGAAGCCTTTGGAAGAGTTGTCAGTTGCAAAAGTGCCACTTCAATTTCTTTCATGCCTTTATGTTATTAATGCAAATCTGACACAAATTCCACTGCTAACAGAATCTCTAGGATTAGCCTGGATTTCCAACTGCTGTAAATATATTTTTGACTATTTCCTGGTATTTTTTCTTTTTTAAAACACAAATGTAATTTTAGTTTTGTCCAGGTGCAACCAGAGAAATTGTAATCTAGAAAAGGCCCTTCAGTCTATGTTGTCTTGATAGTATTTCTGGTTGTCCAGTTAAACTAATACTATACTGTTACTCTTTGTATTAGTTTTGTTGATATTTTAGCTTTTTGCTTAATGTGTTTAGGGCAATCCTTATAGTTTCTTATTTCTAAGGGGGAAAAAAATTGGTTTTATCTCAAGGAAATCTGACTCTTGTTTCCATGATGATAAATTGATGAGTTTGACATAGGTTTATTGCTGTATTTTGTTTTTTCCCCAATTCTGGTAATTTTTTGTAGTTGTTTGCTGCCAGGTTGTATTCCTGTGCTGCACCATTTCATACAACCTTCCTTTTTATTTAGATGACAATCACAATTTCCTTACAATGGGAGAATGTCAGTACATCATCAAACATGAACTTGAAAATTTGAGAGCCAAAAATGAAAAAATGATCCCTGGATATCCTCAGGCAAAGCTGTACCCAGGAAAATCAATTGGTAAGCAATGTAGTTTGTTGCCTCTAACTCACTGTGTTGATGTAGGATAGTGTTCATGGTGAAAAAAATTTAATTTTTCTGCAGTGAAGAGAAATCCTTCAGACGTTCAAGTCCCACTATTTTTAACTAACTTTGTTTTTTTCACTGCTTCAGTAATAGGACAAAAGGCAATGGAGGCACAATACAACAAGAGAAACTCTGAATAGGTATCAAGAAAGTATTTTTCTCAGCAGGGTAATCAACCATTTGATCAGGCATTTAGAGATTGTTGGTACCTGTCCTGGGAGACTTCTAAATCCTTGCTAGACAAGGCCCTGAGCAGCCCAGTTTAAGCCACACCTGCCTTTAGCAGGAAGGTGGACTGGATTACTTCCAGAGGGCCTTCCATCCTGAATCATTCTGTGAGGCTGAGGCTCTGGCATTGAATTGTCTTCAGCTGGGTAGTTTTTCCCATGTTGATGTTATCCATTATTTTTATTTAGTACCAAAAGTATTTATTATTTAAGTTACATGATTATATACTTGGATTCTCTCTGTATAAAAATACTGGAACGAGTACCAGTGCTCCCAAGTTATAAATTTCATAATAGGAAGGAAGTTTTATTTAATTTACTTGGTTTCACTGAACTTCCTCTTTGCTTTTCCTTTTCACGGGAGAAAGAAGCAATGAGAGCTGGTGCTATTTTTATGGTAGCTGGAAGTAGTTTGTTGGCGGAGATGCTGCAGATTCTTAGGAGAATGTATCTTAATAATTGTATGTCCTTTTGTTAACAACATCTTTACTCATTAGTGTTGGCCATCAGAGAAGGAGATCTGTGCATATTAGTGGTTCAAAAAATGTAAATAAATGTAGATTTCAGATGAGTTTACATTGGTAATTTTTTTATGTAGCTAAGATATTTTTCTAGTTTTGTCAAGCAGATGATGATAGGAAATAGTAAAATACTGTCACACTACCAGTGCCTCCCTGTTTTTTATTTTTTTTTCCTACGGTTGTAACTTCAGAGCAGTTTCTTAATTGTTTATCCACACGTGTAGTATTGCTTTCCATAACAAAGCTAAATACAAATTGTGGAATATGTGGTTTGTTTGCAATGGCGAAATGATGTAATTTATGAATTAGTGTAAGCTGATAATTCAAAGGTTTTTTTGTATCTTTCCCATAATAAATACAACGATGACTTTGTGGCTGTCCCCACAGTGTTACATGTGGCATTTCAATCCTGACCTGTAGCACTTCTTGCTATTGAAGCTGCACCTGGTTATATTCCAAAGCTATGGAGTAATTATATGTAAAAAGGTTGCTCTTTATCTTCCAATGGACAGCACAGTATTTGCAGAAATAGGTACAACTGCTCTCTATAATTTTTTGATTAACACGAGACAATTTTTTTAGGATTTGAGTGCTTGATCTATTTCAAAAAACTTCAGGCTTGCTAAGTGCACAACATAACCTGTTTACTTGTGTCGACTTCACTGTCATTTGAAGGAGTGCTATTTTTTCTTTTCTCTTCTAGTGAGAAGATTATTGACCAGTGGTATTCTTGTTCAAATTTTTCCTCTGCATGATAGAGAAGAGTTGAAAAAGCTTAGTCACAGCTGGTATGGCCGAGTGAAAGTTGGTTATCAGCCTTTAGGTATGTGAACAGCCTTTGCATTGTGGTCATGCAGTGGAGTTGTGAAATTAGGCCACTGCTCTTTTACCATTTGGACAAGTTTTTCCTCTTTTAGTATTTCCTGTGTGACCTGCTGAAGTGGTTCTAGACTTGCAAAATTGGTGGTTCCAGAATCTGCAGATTCAGTGTCTGTGAGTTTCCATGTAACAGCAGTGTGCACATTACAAATCGTCCCCACCCATCAGTAAACCAGGAATGGTCCAAAGCAAAGACTGTTTTTTCAAACTGACTCTTGACAAGCTCCCATGTATCTGGAACTCCCAAAGCTTTTTTGTGTTGTAGATGTTGTGTGTCAAAAGTGCATTTACAACTATTCTAAATTCGTTGTCTGAATGAAGACTGTATGTTGTTGGATGCCAGCATCATTTGAGTATATTTTACACACTGAATAATCTTAAAATGAAAATAATTTTTAGTCTGGCAATGTGGAAAGTTCTAAACTCTAAACCTGTAAACTTTATTCAAAAATAAGAAAATAAGCATTTGGGAGCTTGCCTGATTATAAATATCTGGGTATTGCAGTTGCTTGAGGTTCTTTCCTGAGCTGCAGGAAGTTAAAGATCTGTCTCAATAATGTCTGCCTCCAGAGTATTGTGTTAGGAGCCTTATTGTGTGCTGGTCTTTGTTTATGTGAGAAAGGGTTTGTTTTTTTTGGTCTGATGCTGAATCCCTACAAAATTTTTGGAGTAATCCCCGGAGCCTGTTAAATATGTACTAATTTAGGGATTTCTTTCATGTTGGAGTGTGAAATGATGCTAATGACCTACACTTGAATGTATTTGTTAATGAATTTTTGATTGATGGGGATGTTGGAGTGCTGATCCTTCTATTTGTTTACCTTTCCTTCTTGCTTTCAAAGACTTTTATCTGGTTGACAGTTGTGAACTTCTGCTGTAGTGTTTTGTAAGCCATAAGAATATGCTGGTATTGCATGTGAGGTTTTTTTGTGGTGGTGTATTACAGAGGTAATGCATAGTGGTAGTGTATTTACAGTGTCAATTCAGAGGTCATGCTTCTATGGCTGTTTCTTTAAGCTGGTAAATACAAAACAGTGGCATACAAGCAATCTGGTCATCCAAGCAGGCAAAGAAAAGATTTCAGTGTTCTAAACTGTTTGATAAGCATTTCTGTATCTAATCACTTGTAGATTATATGAATAATAACCCTGTATTTTGTTTTTTATTAGCAAGGTAAGTGCTATGTCTTCTTGGAGGTAATACATCTGTCATGAAATATACCCATTACTAGTGCACTTTTTAAGTCTCTGTAGCACCTGAGCAGACAAACTTAGGAAGTACAGCGAGTATTTAATCTATCAATTGTCTGCTGAAAAGAGTATCTCAACCTGAGTACTCTATCTGATGTGTTTAAGATTGAAGGTTTTGATACACCTGTCTATCTATTCCTTTGGTTCCTTGAGGTTTAGCACAACTAGCCCTTTTTCTCTGAGCAAGCTGAAACAAATTTGTTTCTCAGAAGTACATGTGCCAGTTGGAATTTTCAGAAGCTGGGTGTCACTGGCTGTTAAAGTTTGGTTTTTATTACATCAAATGTCTTCCATGCCATTCATTGATCAATTCTGTTTTCAAGAATGATAGTGTCTTCCCATTGGTTGGGTGTAGCNTTTTTTTTTTTTCCCCTTTCTCTGGATGTCTGACTTCCTTGCCATCTGAATGATATGTTTATGTGGATATATATATAACATTAAAAAATAATTCAGATAACCATCTGACTTTTTGTAATAATGGTGAAGGAAAAAAGAAAAGGCAATGATGTTCGTTGTGTTACTTAGAAGAAAAAAGTTCTGACCAGTGGAAAGTTGTAAGTTTGTGTGAGCTCATGTTTGATATTGTGCTGACATCTCTGTTAAGTGTAGTCTTAACTGATTCATTTCTTCCTGCAGACGACATACGCTGCTACTTTGGCGAAACCATTGCTCTCTACTTTGGCTTCTTAGAATACTTCACATTTGCTCTGATTCCAATGGCTGTCATTGGGATTCCTTATTACGTGTTTGCGTGGGAAGACTACGACAAGTACGTGATGTTTGCCACGTTCAATCTGCTGTGGTCCACGGTGATCCTGGAGGTTTGGAAGCGGATCTGCGCCATCCTGACGTACCGCTGGGGCACACTGCTCATGAAACGACAGTTTGAAGAGCCAAGACCAGGCTTCCATGGTGTGCTGGGGATCAATCCTGTCACTGGGAGGGAGGAGCCAGTGTACTCAAGTATTAAGAGACAATTACGGATTTACCTGGTGTCCTTACCATTTGTGTGCCTTTGCCTCTACTTCTCACTGTACGTGATGATGATTTACTTTGACTTGGAGCAGTGGGCTCTGGATTATCACAAAGAGAATGAGTCTAACTTCAGCAGCTTGATGCTGTATGTGCCCAGTATCATCTATGCCGTTGTGATTGAAATTATGAACCGTATCTATCGGTATGCTGCTGAATTTTTAACGTCATGGGGTAAGAAAGTTGTTCGTTCTTCTTCTTTCAAGTTAGAATCCTACATACTTAGTATTTGCTTCTTTGTAGAATACATTACTGTGAGCTCTTGTTCAACAGAATGCTAAAGAGATTTCCCAAAGTGTGTTCTTGCTGTGGAGTAGAAGAGATGGCCATTTTAACTTGTTACATTTTGAGTATTCTGAGATTGCCGTTTCATATTTGGTTTAATTTGGTCTGAGTCTGACATGCTGTCAGAAGGGATGATCCTGCTTTCCTTCTCAGCTTGTCTTTGCCTTTGGTGCAGAAGTTCCCCATCCCTGATTTAGCTCTTTGTCTGGCTGTCTCAGCCATAGTGCTGGCAAAAGGGATGGAGGGGAAAGCACGAGGATAAGTGGTGTGTGGATGGCAGGAAGGATTGTCCTGGCGAGTTGTACCTACAACATGGTTTTGCTTACTGTGCTTTAGTCTACTGTACGTCAGTGCAGAGGGCAGAGGCACTGAGATAATGGAACCAAATCTAAACCCACTCTAAATGTCATGAGAGTGTTTATCTATGCTACATATATATTAAGGACTGGGATTCCACATCCCAATCAAAATGTGTTTCTCTGGGCACTCTCAGAAGAGGAGGAATGTTATAATAGATTACCTTTTTTTTTCCTTTGCGTGTGTGATTTATTTAACAGATTGGGCCTTGTGTTTTGTAACCTAACATAAGGACAGTGAAATGCTGGTGTTCATTTTGAATTTTAACACTTCTACAGACACGTGAAGTCACTTTCAGACAAAGTTAATCGATTAGGCTAATGGAGAATTAACTGCTTCGTGAAGCTCCATATGGCATTGATTTACAGAACAGAATCCAGATTACTAAAGCTGGAGACCCAGGAAATTAACAGCTGAAAGATAAAGCAAAAGGGAGATTGATGCAGAAGACAGAATGAAAAGAGGTGTTGAAGTGGGGATTGGTTATGCTTGCCAAAATGATTACCTCAGCAAATTCAGCCAGACAGTCATGATAGTAAAAGCAAGCAATTTCTTTGTTTATGACTGTTCAAGGTTTTTATATAAATAATGGTTTTTAAATTCATATCTAGGGCTCAGTTGGCTGTTTTGTTTCATTGCTTTTACTATACTGCAAGAAAAGGCATTTCTGTGAAATACCCAGTTATGTTATCTAATAGACTAAAATGTCTTTAACAGACAAGTCGGGGGTTTTTTTTAATCCAGGCTTTTCTGGGTTTAAGCTGATGTTTCATATTCAGCAGAGGCAGTATTTATGTAACCTGCTACACTGACAGCTTGTGCCTTTTCTGTGCTATCCAATGTGTTTCTGCTGCCATGCTCTGAATAGGCTGAAAAGCTCATTTGGCTGTCCTATCTTCTCTCCCACCTGGCATATTTTCAGATAGTATCTGACTTCAACAGCTAAAGTGGCAAAGCATAGGAAACAATCTGGTGTATTTTAAGCACCCCTCTTGCACCCATTTATCATGAAATCTGATTGTGTAGCGAAAGCTAAAAGTAAAAATTGCAGTCACTTGAGTGCATTTTCACGTGTCAGGCCTAACTTGATGCTCCTGTCAGAGCAGAGCTCTGCTGTTTTGTCCTGAGCAAGGTCCATGGGTGATGGTGTCTCCTTTCAGCCTTGTTGACACAACACATGCTAGTGTGCTGCCCTCCCAGGACTGCTTACCCAGGGCTTTAAAGGTACAATCTAACAAAGTAGCAGAAAGAAACTGAAAATGTCCCATCCACTTCCCTTTTCTCCCGTCTGATAAACCAGCCTTCCTGAAACATCAGGTTCTGACAGTTTATCTTGAATGAACTGAAAATCTCAATTTAGAATGAGTAATGCATCTGTTAAACTTCACATACTCTACTCTTGCTTTAGAGTGTAAGGTCTTACCTAAATTTCATGGAGAGAGATGGGAGATTTCTGTGAGCATTTACTGGTTTTGAATCAAATTTGGTATTGTTACTTTTCATTATATATTCCCATTAGTCTTGCGTTAGTTTTCAGCCAAAGAGCAGTCAATAACTAGACACATTTTGTTAAGTCTTAAGAGTAGTGGATGTTTTTTCTTTTATAAAACAGCTCTTCAGAGTAAGAAATATATAAAAGAAGAAACTTTTGTGGTAGAAAAATACTGGAGTTGCAGTCAAAAATATGTATGATGATACTGTTGATCAGATTAGCTTCATAGATTAAGTGAGGTATTGGTATAGTATAAATTCTTTCTACCATGAAATGTTGGAATAATATGAACTATTAGATAAGTAATTTTCATGTGGAGTAAAAGTGTCTATTCACTCTTTGGATAGCAATGTGTAGTACATGGTGGGAGCTTCTGCTGTTTACTAATTAATATTTTTGTTGGTATTTTAGAAAATCACAGGCTGGAATCTTCATATCAGAATCATTTAATTCTGAAGGTTTTAGTGGTAAGTATGTCATATAAGCAGCTTTTAAGATTATTTAAAAAGACAGCTTGTGCTGTGTTTTATTAGTGCTTTCCTAGCATTACCACAATGACCTACAGTTTTGCTCAAGGCCAAATAGTAGCACAAATATCAGAGTAAACACGATTTCTGTTATGGTTGCAGTAACTGCTAGACTATTTTAGATGCCTCTTTTATAGTGAGGAGTTGGCTTTTTATTTGTATTGAATTGTTCTTTCATTAGGATGCTGTATATATAAATTTCTGTTAACTGGTGTGGTCCTGTCTTCAACTGAGAGCTATTCCCTTCAATTTTTGCATGATTTTATGGTAAACCATATTTTGAAAAGTTCATGTATTCCACCTACACTAACATGCAGACAACCAATCAGAGGAACCTGAAAATACCTGTCCATCAGTAGTTCATAGCATGTGCGGATCCATTTCCTTTATCTTATCTTCTTGTTTCCTTTTGAAACGATCATTTAAATTCCTTCCTTTTTTATTTCCTCAATTTCCTGAGAGTTCCTTCTTTATTTCCTTCACCATGTTTTTGTATGTGTGTGTATGTTTATTTGGGGTTTGTTTTGGTTTGTTTTTTTTTGTGTTGAATCTCCTGTTACCCGTCTGTTTCTGGTAACCTCTAGAGCTAAAACTCTTGTAGATATCACTTATAGTTTTGTCTCCTCCTTTGGTCTTTCTCATAAAACTTAGAACCATTTCTTTTTCCCTATGGGGTATTTATACAAAATGATTTAAAAAAAAATCATGAAATGTCAAGTGTAAGTTTCCCCCAGTTTTCATTCTCAGTCTGTGAATGGCTCTCTGCATTCCCAATATTATCTGTATTGGCCAAGAGCTCCAAAACAGGAGCTGCAGCACTTACAGCAAGTAGGAAACTTCAGAGTTTGATTAAATACTGTGATTATGTCTCACTCTAGCAGCAGGGAATATTTCTCTGGGCCATAAAACCTTTTGAAGTGATTAAGCATAAACCACAACTAACTATATATATATAACTATATATAAATATATATATAGTTATATTTTAGAGATTGAGTGACATAGCACCCAACATGTATATTTTGACAAAGTATTTCTTGAAAAAAAAGTCACTACTCTAAATGAAGATCAATTTATTTTCTAATCCCTTTTCTAATGTTATCTGGAGAAATTGCCAAAAAATGAAAGTTAAGTAGAATGTGATGTGTTTTTAATGTCGACATTTCATAATTCAGTTGTAGCTCTCTTTGTACACTTTGCTTAGGAAAGCATTCAGCTTATTAAGTGAAAAACTGAGTAAGACCAATGTTGAAAATGTGTTTTTTCTGACCTAAGGTTTAAAAATGGTAAAGATAATTTTGATGGGCAGTTTATGTCTTCATGGAAGCCATTTAGTTAAGGCAGCTGTTAAGTTAGGTGATATTCTGCATCTGAACTTTTGCTCAAGTACTAAAACCAAATATTTTTATTTGCAGTTCAACTTCTTAAATTGTTTTGCATCTCTTTTCTACATTGCCTTTGTGTTGTTTGATATGAAGCTTTTGAGGCAGGTGAGTTCCAAGAACGTTTTAAGAATGTTGATGAATCTAGGATAATAAAGGATTGATTGAAACAGACTTCAGTAGTTAATTCTAAAACATAAACTTGGCAATTATTATGTTTCACCTATATTTTGTTAGAAATCCAGCTTCTGTGTTTCGGTTCCCCTAACATTATTGCAGAATCATAACAGAGTAGAGTAATTCTTTCTCTCTGTATAAATGAGGAACTGTTTTCAAATAAATTTGATTATTTTCTCACACAGATGAGATTGGGAGATTTTAATTTCCTCTTTATTTCCTTTTATGTTAGAAAATGTTTTCTGTAGTATTCTTAATGAGAGACTCTTGAGGATAGGGTCGTGATTAAGTTTGACTACAGTGAGGATCTGAGAATAAATAAAAACAAAAATAATTTGTAGTTGGTATTTTAAATCAACTTTCATACTCAAATGCATGAAAATTTAGTATAAGAAAAATATTTTTGCTGTAAACATAATGAACAGTACAAGAACTTCAGCTCAAGACCTCTGTTACTCTGAAGTGATCTATAGCAAAACACTTGACATACCTATACCAGACATAACATTTGTGATATTTCCTCTACTTTCAGGTAAAATCAAGAAATTAAAAGCGTAGAAAAACATTCAGTCTTTAGCTCTGTGATTGTCATTGGCATATATTAAATACGCATTACCCTTCATTGTACTTGGTGTGCTGTTTCCTAGATACATCCAGACACACAAAGTATTTAGACTACTAACTCCTAATTAGTCCTTTTCAGCACACAGCAAAGGATGGAAACTAGATCATCTACTCTTTTCACATGCTATTGCTAGATTTCTTAGGCTGGCCTTTTTTTCATAGTATAGTAATTTACAGTGTTATTCAAGCGCACGGAATTGCAAATGATCATAGGTTCATTACAGTTGTGTTATTTTTTATTTCTTTTTTTTTTTAACTTAAGAGCTTGGCCACTTTGCTGATAACTTCGCAGATCCTCAACCAGTTTGCAGAATCCTTGCTTCCTTATTGGCTCCAGAAGAGATACAACAGGAGGATGAAGAAACGCATGTGTTCCAAGAAAACTGATATGGACCTGTCATTAGCTGAACAGGTCAACATGGAGAAAGAAATGGGAACCTATTTGGTATGTTGTAGTACTGTAAAAGAGTTAAAACATTTCTGGGCTGTAGTTGACGGAGGCATCAGCCAAGGCAAACAAGAATATTTTTGGCTTTCTGGTGTGGCAGCTTATTTCCAGCTTCATCAACTTTGCTGGTAGCTGTTTATGCAGCTGTATGTTATCCTGGATCAGGAAGTGGATACAGTGCAGGATCCTAGTGATACCAGAATGAAGGTCAAGGAATGAACAGCTATCTGGAGCTACCTAACCCTGTATCACTGGAAAGAAGTATTTGTGTGATATGCCCTTAATCTCCAAGGGTAACCCAAAGACTACCAGGATGAGCAGGCTGGCACAGGAAAGAGGGAAATTATTTCTGTTTTGGTTTGATTTTGCAGTGGTACTAGTTTAAATGGTCAGTTAAACTAGAGCCAGAGAGAGATCAGTTACATCTGGATGAGGCCAGAAATGGAGGACAGAAGAAACCAATTCTTCAAAACAATACTCCTGCTGGATGCTCTTGCCTCTTGAAACCACAGCTGTGGTATTCACTGTCTTCTTGGTTCTATTCTTGACCACCTCATACCCAGTATAATTTTTAATCGTATTTAGCAGATTTCATGCAATTTGTTACTTAAAATTCTAAAGGAATTTACTCAATGGATGTCAGTGTGTATGTTGAGGCCTCACAGACTGGCTGACAGCTTGATCAGATGCTGCAAGCACAGTCACAAGACTCTTAATACTGTATGATTTTTGCTTTTACAGAATAAGAAGTACACGTAGATAGTGCACCTTTCATGTAAAAGGTCGACATTAGCAGTTTGAAATTTGATAATAACACTTCCTCAGATTCCTCTCTTCCTGCATGAAGTGCCATGAAATGGGAAAAGAACTATCACCTTTACAATTTAAAAACTGTATAAATGTGTTCTTATGTGAAGGTTGGAGAGAAATAGAATTAGCCTGTCTTGCAGTGCAGAACATAGCAGAAGTCTCTGTGTTAGTGTCTGAGCTGGTAAATGAGCACAGTCCAGCACTGTACCTGCACATCGGCTAGCACAGCTCCCAGAGTTGTGTGTCAGCATCAGGCCTGACCAAACAAGCTCTGCCTCTTAGACCTGAGCTGACTCCTGATTCTCAGCTGTCACATACAAAGCCAGTGTGGTGTCTCTGAGTCACATTGCCCAGTGCTTCTTGTGCAGAGCTGGATCAAATGAATCTGCACCTGTTGTACTCTTGTGCCCTGAATAATTTTTGGTGAGGACTCGAGAGGTCAATTTTAGAGAGTTAGGACTTTGCCTTGGATGTGTCCACTGCTAGCCTCAGTTTCAGTTCTAAATACTGTGTACTCAAAGCCTTAATTTTATATTCAGTGTAAAGATTATTGTTTTGCTGTGCTTGTGAATAAACGGTATTAGGCCGTTGATTTGTTTGCAAGCAGTGAGCGGTCAGCAGGCAAGAATATTTCTAAAATTAAAACTGTCACAAGGGGGAAGCATTTGACTGTTTAGTAACTGAGCAGTCTTGACAGAATTCTGTGTTTCAGGCTCTTTTGTTTTGATTCCTTCTTTCACATACTCTTCAGCATTTAATTCTCTATTCTTTTTGTCCTCATTCTTGCTTACTTTTCAAATATCCAGCCCTTAACCCTGTTGAGGATGTAAAAACATCCCGCAATAATTTTTAAATTATTGTTTTTCTACATCCTGCTTCACTCCTCTAGTAATTTTCTCGCTTAATTTATTCCTTGTTTTTGTTTCCTTGATGCTGTAGCTGATATCATGGCTGCTGCTGGCAGTTACCAATTTCTTTAACATTGTCTCAGACTCCTGTTTTCCTACATAAAGTTTCATAAATTGAGTAGGAGAAAAATAAATACTTAGTTACTTCATGCTCTGCTATTCTAAAAGCCAATAGGTATTGGGCAAGGAAATGAGAAGTGTTGAGGAAGCAGTGGGAATACTGTGCAGTTACCAGAAGGAGGAGCACAAAGGAAAGCTCCCTCTCTGCCTGCAATGATTCAAAAAACGATAGCAGAAGCAGATGTGTGACTGCCATTCCAGTGAGTGTTCCTGCAAATGTTCCTAAGGAAGACTTTAGTAAAATTTAAAACTTGTACAAAATGTTTCTGAGGAAAAAATCGTAATGGCTTTAGAAGTTAGGTAGCTGTTCATGGCCTGGCCTGCAGACTGGTTTGTGAGACTGAACTATACTGTGGAACTTCAAAACGAGCTCAAGTGAGAAACGCAATTAATGAGTACCCCATGTTGGTTTGTGAGCTTGCAGACTTCTACTGCCTCTCTCTGTTTCCTAGGAGAAAAAAGCACTAAGTGTTGGAGAGGGCAGTCAGTTTAACAGCTATGATGGGCAAAAAAGAGTAGCTAACCATGTGTCTGATGCATGGAGCCAAAACCACTTTCACGTGGTTCTTGCAATAATTTCAGTTACTTTCAAGTCTTCATGATTTTAGTTTTGAGAGAGCATAATTGATGCGTCTGTGTAGATACAAGATACCTAGATCCCACTTTAACTTCTTTGTGGTATTTCACCATCCTTTATGAACACTTTTTCTTTAAAAGTGGTTGGTTTGGTTCTTTCATAACAAAATTGCTACAATCGTAGCAAACTATCATTAATACTACAGAATTAATATGCAAATACATATATGATCACCTGCATGTGAATACTTAATCAGCATTTAAGTACCCACATTCTTGGTTTAAAGATCAGGTGATAGACCTATTGGGATTTGTCACATAGGGTTTTTTGTTTGCACTAATTGTTCCTTTCAGATGTCAGTGCTGCCTTATGGATTTCAATCTTCAAATGGGCCACTACCCATTTTGAAATAAACAAGCAGAAATAGTAGAAAAGAGTTGCCTATCTACCAGCCTACCATTCTGGTTAGGTCTTTTATGGATGGACTGAAATGGTAGGATTTTGATTGCCACAGTGCTCTCCGGAGAGTGTTCTGCCAGTTTAAATGCATGGTGCTGTTTTTCTATTCCTCACTATTCCTTCCGTTACTGTTTAACTGAGATGCTCAGGATTCTGCATAGGTTGAATGTCTTTATGTAATTATTTCATCTAATAAGGATAGGAAGTGTGACTTGCAGAAAATGCATTAGGCAAAAGGAAGATCCTGGGCCTCCCCTTATAAGAAGTTTTTAGTGATTGAATAATTCCAAGTTAATTAGATTTTTTAAAAAATTCTTCTTGTATACTATCAGTAGTCATTTCCAAAACAACTGATTCGGGATGAGGAAACTGTAATATTATTTCTGTGTTTCTTCATAGTTTTTTTGTAGGTTGAAGTTGTTCTTATATTTCCTCTGTTTTTCAGGGTACTTTTGATGATTACCTGGAGTTATTCCTACAGTTTGGCTATGTGAGTCTCTTCTCATGTGTTTATCCTCTGGCAGCTGTTTTTGCAGTGTTAAACAACATCACAGAAATATACTCTGATGCCTTAAAGATGTGCAGAGTTTACAAGCGTCCATTTGCAGAACCCACAGCGAATATTGGTGTTTGGCAGGTAATTTTTATGTCTTTTTTTTCCTATTCATTTGTTTAAAAGAGGTTTCAACAACAGTATGAAAGCTTTGTGTTTGTCCCATGAGCCACTTAAAAGTTCAGTAGGTACTTTGTTCTCTACAATGCCCTGGAATATCATCTATCCAACTATATATCCAGTGATATTTTTGGTGAGGTTTTTGACCACATGCCTTTCAGCTGCCTTGGAAAATAAAGCTGATCTTTTCTTTAGTTCTTGTGTATGTATTGTACTCATGTTGCAACTTCAACAAAGCAAAGCTTCCACATATTGCCCAGTATTCTTTGTAGCCAGTGTATTTTAGATAACTTCTGATGCAATCTCAGAAGTGTGGAGCTCAGCAGGGGTTTCAAAAGAAACGGAACAATAGGTAAGTAGTTGAATTCCTAAGCCAGGCTTGTGGCCTATGCACCCGTGGTTACTGGTACTCAAGCTGACTAATTTGAGAATAGCCTGGATCGGTGAGCAGGAGCTGGAACTTTCTGCACAGTCTGAACACTGCAGTCTATCTAAACAATTTCGTGGTAATGGCATTATTAGCACTGGGTTAAGCGTTTTCTGTTCTCAGTTGTTTGTCTGTGCAATCGTGCTACCACCAGCTATTTTGGGGCCTGTTGAGTGTGCTGCGTGAGTGGACTGATCCTGACTAGAGTTTTCTGGACTAAGTGGCACCCAGAAACTTTAGCATTCCATAATAGCAGTGCTTGATAAGGGAGTGTGATAAGGTTAGGGGACCTTTCTAGGGGATAATCCATATTCTAGTTTTATTTAACAGGTTTTCTAATGTTACGTAATGGAGATAAAGGGCACAGTGAGCTAATGGGTTATTCAGTTTGGAGAGGTTGTAAATGTTACCAAATGAAGCAAGTGAGAGGTGAGAAATGAAATCCTCAAACCTCAAGTAAAACACACAGTAAAAACATACAAACCAAGGATTCTGAGCAATGTTCATTAGACACATACATAGATATTAGCGAAGTGGACTTAGAAGTGAAGTGTTTTAATAATATGTCATTAAAATGTGTGAATTATAATCTGATTGCATTTTAACATGAGATGCACTTTGTCAGTCCAGATCTATGCTGCCAACATCTTAATGGCAATAGCTGCATTGACCAATTGTTTAACCACCAGAATAATCAGGCTGTAGTCATAAGTCACAAGTATAGCTGCAGGTGTATGAATAGCATTTGCTTTTGCGAGAATAGTTTGTTTCAATTAAGGGAGTAGGCTGAAAAATTATAACATTACTACAGTACAGTAATTTTGTTTTATGGTGTAATTTTTAACTAATAGCAGAAATGAATTGGCTTTGTGAATTAAGAATAATAACTAAATTTTCCAGTCATCCATTTCATATGGGAAATAAGAGCATTTTCTGAAAGTTTTCTGTTAAAGGAATACTGGAATTATTTTACCAGATGAGCTGAGTCGCTAGCTTCGTGTCAAGAAGAAAGTTATTTCTGCTAATTCATTGTGACAGACACTACAATTCTGTGTCAGTTTTTTTCATTCCAGACAGGACCTTGGAATAAGTAACCATTATATTGCAGATGTAATTGTTAAGCTGTATTAATATTTCCAGACATTTGTGGGAGCTCTGTAGGCAAGAGCTTCTTAGACTTGTGCTATTGCATGTGTTTAAGTGTAAATCTTTCAACAAATCTTAAGTGGTTGTGATATAAAAAAGGCATTCTGAACCATTCTTACCTTTTCCTCTTAACATTCAGACAGAACCTCCAAAACCAGTGTTAATAGTACTAGTTCCTCTCAGAATTTTGCTATTTTTCCTTTATCCTTAAATAAATTTGTTTAGGAGTACAACTGTAGATGATGCTTACTCTTTCATGTGCCCAGGTTACAACCTTGTTGTGATCTTGTCAAGCTGATGATGTCTGGACTGCTTGCTAAACAAGTCCTATGCCATGGAATTCAAAAGATGGTGGAAAATAAGTTAAATGAATGGGTCTTATGAGGCTTTAATGAAGAGAGAGGTATCATGCAGAGCAATTTGGAGACTAGTAAGTTAGAGGTAATGGTCATAGGTGTAAATATATTTGTGTTTTTTTTCAGTTGGCCTTTGAAACTATGAGTGTAATATCAGTTGTTACTAACTGTATACTGATTGGAATGTCTCCACAAGTGGATGCCCTTTTCCCAGACTCAAAAATGGACCTTGTTTTGACTGTGGCATTTGTAGAGGTAAGTCTGCCTTCAAACAGTGTGTGCTGTAGCAAATAACACAAACACCAGTGAAAATTATAACTGGAAGTAGACTTTACCTCACATTTTATATTAGGAGGAAATCAAGATTTCCCTATCAAAGAAATGTTTCAAAGTCTTTCGATTTCTTTCTCTTCTGTGTTTTCATTTACTGTGTGTGCTGTTGCCATACTTTCCCATGCATTCCCAAGATACCGTGCATTTGTTTCTTCATGTACTTCAAGTATTTAGTAGTGCTATTTCAAGAAGCAAAATAATCACATTTTTGTGAACTGTTTATTTTTTTGCTTGGGTTGTGACCCCAACATGTCTTAAAAAATCTTCCTACATAATCTTTATGGACATATCCTGTAGGGCTTATCTGAAACAACTATGTGTGATGACTGTAAATATTTGTGATTGTAACAGCATTTGGGTTTAATCTTCTCCTAATTCCATGTAGTAAGCACATCGGTGTCATTCCTTTTCAGACATGGAGGGATGACTGTGGGTATTTTGCAGAACTGAAATTGCAGGACTTTGCCCTTCTAAATCTTTCCTTCAGGGCTTTCTTGTATTGCATTGCCTTGACTTCTACCATTACTCTGTTTTAGGTTTAGAAACTGGATTACTTTTCTCATGGCAAAAGATCTGGATTGTGTATGTATAATTACTAAAGTGCATCACTTGCAGAGGTGCATTAGGAGCATATATTTCTTTGTTGTTCTTTTTACAGGTATTAAGTGTTATGCAATGAATTATGAGCTTGCTTTGAATTTTATTTTCCAAGCCTTAAGGTTTGCAGAGTTAACTGTAAACATGAATCATGTTGACTGGTTTGCTGAAGTTTGAGTCTACAGGCAGCCTGATGCACTCTTCTGTTTTGCAGGTGTGGACATTTATATTAACCTCAGTGAAGTGTTTTAATATAAAACTAATTTAACAAATCAAATGTAATGATATAGCTCATTACTGGACAACATATCTAGAGAGGTGGTACTGTGAAAACTGGATGAGTAAATGTAAACAGTATGGATTTCTGACAGCTTAGAGATGGGGCTGGTTTTGCCTTTGCTTGCTGTGTATTATCTTTCTATCTGCTTAAATGTGGAGCTGGCTATTTGATCTCTAAGCAGACCTCTGTTTCTTGGTAGACCAAATTAGAATACCAGCATTTTTCCCTAAATTGAAATTCTGTTTATATGCAACCCTTTAGGGAACAGGAATTGCAGCATCATAATTAGGTAGCTCTTGGAACTCCTTACCACTGTATCTCAAATTATCCATAAATGCTGTGGAAAGGGAGATTCAGAAAACAAAGGGAAGAAAGTTTGGAGGGAAAATGTAAATTAGTACTGAGGAGAGGAGAGGGGAAAAATGCTCTTATACAGAGAAGCCACTTTGGTGAAGACCACCAAGCTATAATTACCATAGTACAAAAGGACTGTTGGAGGCTAATACTGGATGAGCCAGAGGAAATGAAAGGTAATAATTTGGTTAAAGAAAAGTCAAGTATTCTCTAATTATTCTGCTTAATTAAAAAAACCCTAAACAACCAAACAATAAAACAACAAGCTATAATGCCCTGATCAGAAAAGGTCCATTTAAAAAAGTTTTAATCAAAAGTATCCAGTATGCTTGATGACTTTAAATATGCTAGTCTGATTTTTTTCTTGTGGTCATTTTTGTTATTACAAGCTATACAAGCCCATATGATTTTTTTGGAATGTTGTTGGTTGGTTATAAACAGTTCCAAAACTACTCAGTGTAAAATGTGGGACTTTTGCAGTCTCCATAACGCCACTCTTCCAGTACATTTTAAGCAGTATTTGACAACTTCACAGGTGTGTGGCTAGGGGTTTTTTTGGTTTGTTTGTTTTCATTTTTTAAAGATATGGAGAATAGCTCAGGTCATCTGATATTGCAGAAGGTTCCGTAACACAAATGTTGAACTTTCTAGAGTCCAAAAGAGTTCTCCTAAGTGAAACACATTTTATACAAAAATTTAATTGAAAAGAACAATATGAAAATGAACACAGCAAACATGAGTTTTATTTCTGTTGAAAATGGTTTCAATTGTGTTGACAGTTAAACATGTTCTTAGTTACAGAATTTTTTTATCAGCGGCTCTGTTGTACATATTTCAGGTTAAAGCATTGATTACAGAAGGTTCAAAGAGGAGGATTACTGGATGCTGTGGGGCTATGAACAGCAGCAGTATAGATTTATGTCACCTTCAGGAGATGGTTTTGCTTTTGCTTCCTGTGTATTTGCTCCCATCTTATCTGTTACACTGGGACTTTTTTTTATCTAGTGTGTGATGAAACAGATCAGGGAGTTGATGTGGGAGAAGCTGTCTGACCCAGTTTACTCGGGAGCAGGGCAGAAGCAGTGGTGTGTGGGAGACGCGCAGTACTGCTGTGGTAGCTTTGTGCTGGATTAAATTTGTAGGACTTCTGCACCACTGAGCCTTTCTACTTTATCACTTAATCTACAGAAAGATCTCTGAACTATGAAAGGAGAACAAATCTCATGTACTGGTGGTATTGCCATGCACCTTTACTCTATTCATTAATGATTAAACTCTGCATTTCAGTTGTAAAGAGATATTCAGGAACAGAATATATTACATTAAACTTCTAGGACAAACCTGATGCATCTAAAGTACATCAGTGTCAAAGTAGAAAAAAATTCGGATGTGTCAGTGTTGGTAGAAAAGTGTTTTAGATCACCTAATAGAGATTCAGAAAAACATGATGCAGGTGAATTATTTTATTTTCTGATGTTTGCTGCGGGTGAAGATGAGCATTTTACTGTGTGTTTACGCTGTTTTGGCAGCATCTTGGCAGGCAGCTTGAAAATGTTGAGAGAAATTTCTTTGAGTTGGCTATGTGTATTTTCACATGTTCTATTGATGGGGTAACCTACTTAAATCTTAGCTGTCTTTAAGTATTTTAATCAGTTTTTGGTAACGGAGACGCCACTTGAGTATTTATATATCTGTTTGATGCAAAACTGAATAGAAAAGCACTGTTGCTGTCAAAGCCAAGCATAGGTATTAGAGATGTCCTGATTTTTTTTATTTTTTTTTTCAAAAAATGCTAGTGCTTTTTAATAATAATACTAATTCTCTTCAAACGGAAACAGTTTATATGGCAACATTTAACACCACCCCCTACTGAAATAACAAAGAACTGTGCGATATTCTTGTAAACATTCTGTACCCAGCCCCTACTGATTTATGCAAAATATTTTTTTCCCATTGACAACTCTTAACTCTGATGCTATCTACGTTTTTGGTGGGAATATGTATTGTGTGAGTGAAGTAGATATTAATTAGTATACCACAGAATAAAATATTACCAATTTCAAAATAATGGCAAGCATTAAAATAATAAAATAGAATAATATTATTTAATGTATTAAACCAGTGATTTTTTTTTTGAACAGTTGACCTATTTTCATCAATTCAACATCTGCTTCCATGGCAACATGATTTGAACCAGGAGCAGAATGATGAAACTCCCCTCTTTTACTTGTGGATGGATGCAAACTGAGTGCAGCCAATGTAGTTTTCAAACAAAGAGAAGTAGCTGAATGCCCTTAAAGCAGGAAACAATAAATCCTTATTAACATAATTTTAAAATAGTTGTATCACATTGTGTGTTTAGTTATTCAGACTTCACCACAGGCACATAATTCTGGTGTGAATTCAGGTGCAAAGTAGGACATTCCAAGCACACGTCTGTGCTTGTGTGAAACTGTTCCACATCACTTCTGACTGCCTACATGATTTGAACCACAAAAAAAGGAAATAACTCTGAAGAAACTTGGTGCATAGTTAGGGAAGTAAGTTAAGACAAGTGTAACCTTAATTCTGCATTGCTTTTTAAAATTTTTCTTACAAAAATTGTTGACAAAGAGTTTTGTTCCTGGTGACTGTTTATTTTTAATGTGGACTCTGATAAATTTAAGGAATGCTAATTAAATCAGTGTCGGGACTACTCTAAGAGTTGAGTTCAAGAAGTCAGTTCTATGTACACCTCTTAAGCAGTGATTTTTGCTTTTAACAGTACATCAGTAGTGGTGTTTTGAAGCAATAGCTTTGAAGTACAGCTCCTCATGAATGTGTCCTAGCCTCCAAAAGCAGCTTGTGTATCCAGCCTTGAAGTGTAATAAACTAATGGAAAGCTTTTTTGCAGATGTGTACTTAGCCTGGATGTTCTACGTCACATGAGGCATTTGGGAATTAGCTTGGAAATAGTAAGTAGTAATGAAGGTCCTTCTTGATAATGGTAATATAAAAGCTGACATTACAGTCTAGAAACATGATTTTGAAAAGAATGTAATCAGCTCTGCTATAGATGAAAATGAGGAGCTTTGCATAGGGACACAGCTGGTGTATTTGTAGTAAACATGGCTTAAATTGTTGGTCTGGTCTCCTCATAAGGACATAGATCTTCATGAACTTCATAGAAAAACCTGTATTGAAAAGTCAGTTCTGTAAGAAGCATGGAGTGGAATAAAGGAAGTAATCCTTTCTTAAGCTTTGGTTTTTCTGGGTGAGAAGGAGCTGATGACCCATTTATAAAAGGCTGGAAAGCAGGAATCTCGTAGTGTGTCAATAAAGCTGATAGAAAATCAAAGTGATTGAGAGTTGCCTGGTATACTGCTTTTCTTTAGAATTATTACGTGTAGTTTTTCATCAAAGGCCTCCTGGTGTGGAGTAGAAGCTCTTTGACCTTCTGCAGAACAGTCTTGATGTAGTAGTCCCAACACTCAGCTCAACAGTAAGCTTGACAGTTGATTCTGAAATGATGTGCCAGAGAAACTGGGAAAAGCTACTAGAGCCAAGCAGTTTGAATTCTAGTAGATGACAAGGTATGTCATCTAGTTCTAGGCATCATCATACTTTGCATTCTACACAAACTTGAAAATTAGTAAACATTGCATCCTGAGTGCAGTCGAAGATCTTTCGAATCCACTTTTTGAGCAGAAGCAGTTTTAGGTGGATTGTTATGTCGAAATTAATATATTTTTTCCTATAAAATTTCCTTTAAAATTTCTTAAATATGGCATGGTCCTGCATGGTCCTGCATGGTGTAACGTTCCTTGTGTGTGGAGCAAATAGCTTTCTTCATGTAGAACTCATGAGTTTGGGATTTAGAAGATGTACTAGATATACATTTATGTAAGGGGCAACTTTAGTAGAAGAGGAACTGGGAAAAGATGCAGAAAAATAGGCTGCATCTGTATGCACACATGTATAAATCCTTTGATACTGATGGAGTTACAGAAGTGCAAAGGTTGAAGCATAGCAGCTGTGCATAAAGTGGTGTTTTTGCTAAATTATTTCTGTGTTATTGCCAGATACTAACACAGGATATAGGAGCTGCAGACCTTCATATGTGGAATTAAAGAGCTGTGTGGGTAGAAGGGATCACTGGAGATTATTTGCCCAAACCTTCTACTGAAAGCAGGACCCTGGATTAAGTTCTCAATGTCCTTATCAAGATAAGACTTGAACACTGCCAGTGAGGGAAAGCCAGCCGCTTCTCTGGGCAGCCTGGTCCACTGTTTAATTGTTCTCATGGCAAATAATAGTTGTTGTTGTTTTTTTTTTTCTTATGGGAAGAAAGCAATTTCTCTAGTGCAACTTGGTGGCTCATGACCTCTTGTTCTTTCACTGTGCAGCTTCATGAAGAGGGTACTTCTGTCTTCTTGAAAACTACCTGGTAGGCACTGGAAGAATGTGATTAAATCTTACCTGCCTTCCCAAACCTTCTCTTATCTAAGTGTAACAAATTGAGTTTCTTCAAACTGTGTTCACATGTCAGGTTTTTCAACCCTGTACATGGCTCTCCAACAGGCCCCCTCCAAATTTTCAGTCTCTGCTTTCCAAGTTGTCAGTTCCACTTAAAAAAAAAAGTGCATTTAATTCATGCTTATCCCCTTAAGTTGTTCAGCTAATTGCAGTGTGTATTCTTTCTTTGTCTTCAATGTATTTGCTCTTTAATCAGAGAAAATAATTTCTGGGAGTCTTAGGCAACTCTTTTAACTTTCTTACTGCTGAAATTATTTTGGCAATAGTCTTGCGGTATCTCTCTTTTTTTTGTGGTAGTATGTTTTTTCCATACTGACACGTATGCATATATATGCATATATACTGCATTTATAACCTATTTTCAGATATAACTGTAAGGTAGAGTACTTAGTGGTAAATATTTGATGTGTGGTTTCAATTTCTTCCTAATAGTTAAATGTATATGAAAAAATATTTGATTATTTGCTTATAATGAGCAAATATTAATTAGGGGGTTAAATATACATCTGTTTTTCAAAAATGTTTCGTGGCAAGGTGCAAACCTTACTGACAGCTTTAGGGTTCATTTTTGGAAAATATTTGACAATTTTATTCATCAAGGATTTTATTTCAGTGAAACAGATATCCTAGCCAAGACCTATCTATGCTTGCATGTGGTAGAAATGGGAAAACATAGGAAAATGGAAAAATGCACTTTATGCAAATTGTGTCATTATTTGGTTCATTGTTGTATACATACATAAAATAATTCTGCAGCATTACTGATGCTGAATATTAAAAAAGGCTTAATGCAAAGCACTAGCGATTTCAATTAACTCATTGTTCCATTCTAGAGTACTTCTGCATCAGCTGCAAGCATCTACTTAATATATATACATAAGAAATAATGTCTAAAAGCCATCCTTTTAAAATCTTAATATGTATGGTTTTGTTTTTAATACAATACAAAATAGTAATTTTATTTTTTTTATTCTCTACTGGACAGGTAAGCCACTGCAGTTTGGTTTATTCCTAGAATTGAAGTTGTGAGACATAAAAATAATTGGATATTTTAACTTCAAGCTGAAACCCTGGCAGAAGTTTCCAGTAGTTACTGAATAGCCTTGGTGTGAGACCTAATGGAAGCTTCTAAAGCTATAAATACTTACATAAAGACTATCTCTAAAGACAAATTCTACTGGTTCTTTATTTTCCTGTTTGGCAACGTTTTAAGAGTAAAAATGAACTCAAATATCAGTGCATTTTATAGTCATATTACTTTGAAAAAGATTCTTGAAATTGTAGATTTAGTTTTAATATAAAGGGAAGAAATATTTTAGATAAGTTATTCTTCTGAGAACAGATTGTTCTCAGGGTTTGGTTTTTTTTTTCTCGCCTTTCAGACGTGGGGAAGGATTCATAGATTTGTCTGTATAAAATTTTATAGAAGTTAGCTGCTTCAAGAAGCCTCCTGGAACCATATCAATGAGGTTAAAAAAAAGCGCCAATTTTGCTGGTTGTACATTACTACAGATTATATTTATTTGCAAAATCAAAATTTATCACAGATCTTTTTATTGCCATCTACTGGTTCTTTCGAGATAGTCATTCTGATTTAGTGGTGATTTTTTGCTCACTCTGAGTAATACAGCTTAATGCCGAAAGTGTGTCAGAATGAAAACAAACACTAAAAAATTCAAAGATCTAAGTGGGTTATGTTCCATAGCCTTCTGCTGGTATAGAAATGAAAATGCGTGTTAACATCTATGCTTAAATAGTCCAATGGATTTTTGAAAGTGTCAGAGCTTAAAACAGTATTTTCCCATTTTCCTGTTTGTGAGTAATTTTCATTTGCTCCTCCTTATTTTCTGTTCTTTACTCAAACCCTTCCATTTTCAGGTTCTCAATTTGCTATGTTCAAAATTAAAAAATGATCACACAGAAAAATGAAGTGTGATCTTCAAACTGTGTACAAACTCTGAAATGTGTTTAATATATGGGCACATATCACAATGTGTAGAAAAGCAAGAAACCAAGATACTCCATCAGGTTTTTAAACTGATAGCTGGAATATGTTGATGTATTTTACTACTGTCTGCCCCAACTAGAGCATTTTTACAGTAATGTTCATTCCTTGCTGACATAATTCAGAATGTGATTTTTATCTTTAAAGAAGACAGTGTGCAAAGGATGGCTGAGCTAGATCAGATCAGGGGTTTTTGTAGGCCAGGATCCTTTCTGCAGCAGAGGCCAAGGGAAGAGTAAATTAGTATAGTCAACCATGTAATCATGCTCTTTCCAAATTAATTCCCAGAATCTGGTGATTTGCAATGTAACCTGTCTAATAACCGAGAACGATCTGGCCAGAGCTGCCTGGGAAAGTGTGCAATGCTTTTATACATACCTACTTTTTATGCATATCTACTTTTTCGAAAGAATTTGAATTATACTCTAGTAAACTGCTACTTAAGCAACTAATATTGATATACTTTTGGCATTATAAGTAATTACCATATCTGTCGGTTATACCCTGGATTTTCATAGGTTTTCTTTATATTTTTTTTCAATTTACTTTTCTGTCTAAGAAGCATTTTTAATTCTTAAGTTGGATTCTGCCAGTGGGGTTGTGACATTTTAGTGAAGGTTAAGAGCACAGGAAGCCTTCTCACTGTGAGAAAACCTTGGAGGTGTCGTAGTAGAAACAATGATAACAAAGAGGGAATACTCTCTTCTTGCTGTCAGCTGGGTGGTGGTAGAAACAAGGAGCCACAAAGGTATCCGGTGCTAGTTAGCGAAAAGATCTGAACTTCCCAAAGGGGTCATGTTGCTTCAGTAGGAATCAGAAATGGATGTGTCTGGAACAGTGCCATTCCTCATGAATTACCATTATCTGGTAGATACTGCTGTGTTCTTATTAGGAAGGTTGGATGGGGGAGATACTTTAGGAAGAGAGCATGTTTCTTAACTATGCTAATAAGTGCTTCAGAAATGTCAGCCTGGAAGAACAGCAGGAGAAGGCAGAGTAAGAATATTTTTTCCTGTTTCTTCTGGGATTGTGCAAGGATGCCAGAATGACAAAACTTCAAAAGGGAGGATGAATAGGGAGCAGATCTTTGCAGACAATTACAAGACATTTTAAAGAACTCCGTAAGAATCAGACTTTCAAATCTCTTTAAAACCCACTTAGTTTAATATTTCCCACAAAGAAGTTTCCTTTAATATGTAAATATTTCCAGCTCAAGCCTGAATATGCTGAATACACTTCTGTGCTGGCAGTTGGAACTTGAACGTCCAGACAAAAGCCAAGTTAATACTTATTAATATTAATTGTTTACTTTCCACTTGATTAGGATTAGTAATTGTTTAACGACAAGACAGAGTCTGAACATTCAAAGCCTTCTTGCTTCACAACCATTTCAAGACTGGCTTAGCATTTCATGAAGCTGAATTGTTTTGTAAATAATGTATTAGCTTATTGTCTTAAATTATTTAAATAATTCTCTGCAAATGTGCTACCCATAGCTGCCAGCACAAGCCTGAATAATGGCTTTTCCTAGGAATCTGTGAATAGGTGGAGCTGTAGGGCCCCACTGTATATCCATTTATCTCTGATGCAGTTTGCAGCAGTGTTACGTTGTATTCTTACTAGGAGTGTTCCTTTTTTAGGCACTGCAGTGTTTTTCCTGTCTCTAGGAAAAGTTTTTTATGATTTCTTTTTCTAATGTGATATGTTTTGGTTGGTTTGTTTAGTTTTTAACCTGTGTGCAGCATTGGACAGTAAATACACTTTGTCATTCGTATCCTCTGATTGAGTGAAAATGAGTGGCTCTGAGCAGGTAGGGTGGGAAATGCATGGTTTGCAGCTGCAGCTAGAAAAGAGATGGAGAATAGGAAATCAGTAAAACTGACTATAAATAGCAGGAAAAAGCCAGTCAAACATTTTGGAGCCTCGGCATTGTTGATTAGATATAAACACGTCTTTACTGAAAGAGTCTTAATAATGTAGTATTGTTTCCTAGTTGGAAATTTACAGAAGAATTTACTTTTCTTTTACTAAAATTCTTTGCAATAACTTCTGACATTCTGGTTTGGAGTGTTAAACCTTCTGAAACAACTTCAGTACTCATGTTGTTGACTTTTTTGCATACCTACTCAGTGTTGTAAATGTAATTAGTAGTCATTTATTGGAAGCTTGCAGCACTCATTTAAAAATGAGTAAAATTTGTTGCTATAGTTTTTACCCTCCCAACCCTTTTTAAAAAAAGTTCTGAAGCATCATGTGCTTTGTAAAATATGTAAAAAAACTTTTTTCCATTTGCTTTGTTTTGTTTTTTAAATGCCACCTGGCACACTTAAATGAAAACTGGTTTTGGAACTCAAATTGTGAAAGAAAATGCAGTACTGGATTGAAAGGCTGTAGCAGAGAGTTTGTTGGGGGTTTTTAATAGTCTTTCTGAAAACATTGGATTAAATACAGGCTGAAGATGATCATGAGTCATGCTAGAAAGTAAATGTCAAAAGAACTGGGGCTTAATTACTTCACTTGTGCATTGAATTTTTATCTTACAGTGGAAGAAAGTGTCAATCCAGATTTTCACTCTTCTGATCAGAAGAAATTAGTGGAGTGATATGTAATTTTCAAAAGGATTTTTCATTTATTGTGGCAGTGTGCAAGCAGTGAGGTGTGTCCTGCTTTTTTCATGCCTTGAACAGTCCTTTTGAAGTCAAGGGAGATTCCTCATGCTTGCCTATAATCAGCTAAATCTCTACAATGAATTACACAAAGGAGATACAGATAGATACTGCTGAGAATTCATAAACCATAATATGTTTGATCAAGGTTAGTTTTAGTCAGAGGATCTGTTGTATGATGAAAAATCTGTGTGTATGTGCCTGGTATAGGGATTATGGATAAACCAATGTCAAATATTAGGCTATCTTTTATTAAACTTGCAATATAGTTTGTGATACTGCAGTTAATCTGCATCTTAGCATATTTTGTATTTTTTCAGAAGTTCATAACCACTGAAAAATCTAAGACAAACTTTTTTCAGAATCCAGTGAAATCGGAATAAACAGTTTATTACAGGAAATATTTAGATTTTTACTCTTATAGCGTAGCAAATAAAGTTATTGAACTCAAATACTTTTTTTTTTTTGTTCTTCTAAGAGACTTTGTTTAAGAAAAAATATTATATACCAAGAGTAGGTTGTAACAGAAGAATTATTAATGCAGCTTGAATTAAAGTATGAAAGTAAAGTTGAAAACACTTGGAAGTATCAGTCCACGCTAGCATTGGTTCCATTTGGCAGTCCTGCTTCACTTCCTGTGTAATTTTAGGAATTGTAGGATGAAGCAGGGGAAAAGTGATGGGTATGAGTGTGACATCTTTCCAGTAGTCTTGATGTCAGTTTAACAAAATAATTTTGTAGAAAGTCTATTACATTATTTTAAAAAAACATATAAAATGCATTAAAAATGCATATATAGACATGATTTGAGGGTAAACTCCTTACATGTGAATAAGTCCACAAAATAGATTATAGACTATTCCTGTCAGTCCTCCTGTTTCTGTTTCACTCCCTGTAATTAGAGTAGACTATAATGACTTCTAAATTCTGACTGCAGCCTGTCCTTTAAGAGTCAAGAGCACAGCTGGTAGTGAGAGTGGGATGTAGCCGTATTCCTCCCCAAGGAGACAACAGATGGAAAAGGGATACTGGTACCATTATGCTAATAGCTTCATCAACTGGTCTGTAAACTTGGAAGGTCCTGTCATGGCCAAATAAAACTGACTCTGGGTATGTCAGTAGGAATGAGTGGATCTGCCTCTTTAGGATTTCTAGTTATTTTGCTGCTTATCTTGGCAGCTACATGTAGCACAAAACATACTGGTAATTTCCTCGGTAGTAGTGAGACTGCAGTTCTTTGCCACCTGGATGGATATTGTATTGGCGTGGCTGGAATTGCAAGTTCTGAATTTGCTGAGTATGGGTAGAGCCTTGAATCATTTTGTTGTTCTGTTTTTATGAGTTCTGCAAATTGATCAGGCTTTCCAAGCAGCCTCAGGTGCTGTGATGGTTGCACTAAGACCTCAACTAGCCAGAGAAATTAGCAGTAATGTTGAAGAAGAAATATTAGGAGTGCACCTCCTCATATGGGTGCTCTGTTAGAGTATTTTAATAATTTTATTCTGGTATAATTTTTTAAAATGAGAAGTTCTAAATGCACTGAGTTTTAAGCCTGTTTTTCATGTCCCCTCCCCTCCCTTCCTAACAGTTCCTGAAGGTGGGGTGAATAACAGTGCTGGCAACTTGCTCTTCCTTCCCACCCTCCATGTAGATTAAACTCTGAGATCAATAGTATCTATAATTACAGAGTTTAAATACAAAATAATTTCTGTAGCAAGGGATCAAAAGCTGTATGTTGTAAAGTGTCTTCTGAAGCTGAAGTGTAGGAGTATATACAGCTGTATGATATATTTCTCAAATTTTTGCTGGGGAAGCTAAATGTAATAATTGCCTTTCTACCAGAAACTGAACAAAAAGGAGGAGGGAATCCAGTTTCCTTTGCATTGTCACATTAATAATGGCATCTGCATCTTGCTTTGCTCAGCTTTCCTGTGAAGACATTTGAGCTGCAGAGATCTAGCGAGTGATAGATAGAATATAATCTTGGAAGCCATAGAAAGAGACTGATGTTTCTTTTTATCCCACAGAGTAATTGTGGCTAATATGTTTAAAAAAAAAATAAATCTGTATTGTGGATTCTTTTAAAAGTTTGGGGGAAGATTTAAAACTAAAGATGCCTCCTATCTTGTCATTTTCTCTTAATGCATTGTCTCAAGACATTGCCCTGGTACAGTTATATTGATGGATTCTGCTGGTACAAAAGTGTCCTTATACATATGTATGCATTGTATAACACACAGTGGTGGCTTCAATTTTGGCAGTAAGTTAAGACTTAGAGATAAATTCTTGTTAGATTCCTCAGGCCTACTGCCATCTGTAGCTATAAACTGCACCTTTGCCATTGGTACCTTTCTAATGTGCTTTAAATTACAGAATTTAGCTACATTTGGAAAAACAGGGTCAAAACCATTCAAGGCCTGGGAGGACTACCTCATATTTTGGTGTGTGACTCAGAAAAAGCTTCACTTTGTCAGGACAGGGCTCAATGTGTATCACTCTCCCTCTGCTCCTGTTTACCCCATTTTTAATCAGGACATGTCAACGGTGGCTGTTTGGAGGTGGAGGAGCTGCGGTACCATATAACAGCTCTGCCAGTCTGGCTGATTGGGAAATGACCATTCAAAGTGTTTTGTAGACCCTGCCTTAAGTTCAGTTTATCTAACTTGTCTTCAGCTGCTCTGAACCAAGATCATGCAATCTTGACCAGACCCACAACGTGTGAGTTTGCTGACATGGGGGCTTTGAGCCTTGCAAAGTAACCTATTTACGGGCTTTCTCTTCTTGTGATTCATGAATTTTTAACCAAAATCTCCCAAGTACAAGAGTAAGCTGGTTAATACTTATAGCGTAGAAAAGTAATTAGTCATCGTTCCTTTCATGATCACTTTCCAACTGCTGTTTTCTGTGTCACATGAACTTATGTCTATAAACTTTTCCTCACAGGTCAGTTATTTCAAAATACTTCGTTTTGTTTTCACCAGGCTTGTCTCTGCTTTTAGAATTGTACCTGAAATAAGCCACCAGTGCACATATTTCTGAGTATAAAAAAGGTTCAGGTACATCCTGTGTTGTATGTGATGCTCTTTTTAGCATGTCAAATGTTTCTTTGTCTTTTCTGCAGTAGCTTTGTACTGAATATTTCTTTTTTTCTGAATTAGTGCTACACATTCTTAATGTGTAGCTATGTTGTCTTGTTCATTGGCACTGTTTCTTCAGTTTTTCTCTTCAGTTGGACTGTCTTTTCAGTTTTTCGGGATTGTTGAATTCTAATCATGCTCATCAGAACACTTGAATTTTTCCTTGCTTGATGTCATATATGCAGTTCTTAAGCAAATTTTCCTGTTCAATCACTAAAATTGTCAGTGAAACTCTTGAATTGGAATCTGATCCATCGCAGATCTTTGTAGGCCCCCACAGAATAGACATTCCAGCCTGACAGTTGCCAATGGTTACTATTGGAGGGATTTTACTTCCAGTAATTTGGGTGTTTTCCCATTCAGTTATTTGATTTAGAGTGTTTTGAAAGTGATACAACTGCTATCAATCTTGTCAGAGCACTTACATTAACTTTTATTGTTGCTTCTAAACCTGCATTTCAAGGTCATGCGTTTTTGCACTTTAGTTTCATTTGTGAACGGTTTTGCAAGGAATTTCAGAAATAAATATTAGTACTGAGGTTCTAGCTGTCAAATTGCAACGGAACGTGTGATTCATGCGCTGCCACTGTTCTCTGAATTATAACCATTTACTGTTATATCAGGGCATGTGCATGATAGACAGAAATCACAAGAAAGATTTATGGAGGCCAAAAAATTAATTTTTGTTGTGTTGATAGAGTTTTGTTGGCACTTGCACTTCCAAGAAGTCTTCCATTTGAATGTACCTGGTGGGCTGCAGCCTTGTGAACTGAGTAAAGATAGGGGTCTATTCTGTGACCTGATGGCGTGCCATGATTCCCTAAGCTCACGTCTGCTCAGGACAGAAAAGTGGGTCTGAGGTGTTCTTCAGCAGGCAGTGTTTTGTAGGAGGTGATTAGTCACCTCTCCCAGCAGGGTCTCCTTCATTATCCCTACAGTAAGGTTGCAAACACATCACAATACTGTCACTGAGCTCTTGAGTCACTAAAAACATAGTGCAGGCTGTGATCTGGCCAAACAGATAATTTTGTACTGCTGAGTATGTGGAAATATGTACCAGTACAGAATCACTGTCCCTTTGGACCCCTCTTCATGTAATAGCAATTTGTTGCATTGCTGTGTGAAAGTGAGAGCAGAAGTATGTGTACGGGAGGCTTTTGCTCATGCTTGCTAATATAAAATATAACTGCTTTATTTTAAAACTAGATAGCATGTTAGTCTTCTGTTATGAAATGTTAGCATAATATTTAGGAATTTTTGACAGTGTTAAGTCTGGCAGTGTGTGGAGTTGCTTCAGATAAAGTATCTGATGCATTGGCAGTGTTTGGCCAGTTATAATGCAAATCACTGCCACAAACATAAATCAGTGATGGTGGTGTTTTCTGTTATCAGGTCACTGACTAATATTTAGAACTATTATTATATTAGGAAGGGGAAAGGAAATGCAGTAGCTTAGAGTGAAAAGAACACAGACATTCACTCATGATTTTGGTAATCAAAGGGCTTAATTAAGTGCTAGTGTCTGGTGGAGTTCATTATCTCTGAACTGGCATACTTCTTAAACAATCATAAAATCTGGAGAGTTCTGTGACATTATGCTAAATTTATTCTGTACCTCTGACAGTTCTATTCTGTGTTGATAATTGCGTTTTTATCTCTGGATTCAGTAACAAAGTCACCACTCACGCCCAGTATAAAGTTTGTCATCTTCAATGAACAGCTTTCAAAAGAGGTAGCAGATACGCTATTAGTGGCTCACCTTTAGTTAGGAGGTATTATGAGAGTAAGATTTTTATCCTGGAGAGGCGGGGTGCACAGAAACTCTGAATATGTTGGGTCTCAGTCGTTTTACCACTAGAGGGCTTATTTGTATAACAGTGAAGATTGTTCTGGAGAAGGGTGCCTTGAGACAGCTTTGTGATCCTTCATACGGTCCAAGAAAAACAGATGGAAGTGTGGCGTTCAGGGGATGGATATCGGACTACAAAGTCAAGGATATAATGAACTAGCTAGTTCTTCTAAACTCAGAGAATTAAATAAAAGATGGTATCTCATCTACAACTAAACATAGAGGCTGATTACAAGGAATAGATTGGCGAAAATAAATTCAAATATCCTGTCAAATCGTGTGTTTTAAGAGTTTTTCTGTTCATTTGACTTCTGCTAAAAACACCTCTTTGACAGAACTATGCATTTTTTGGACATCAGTTGCATTGCCTTTTTTTCGGCTTTTCTTTTGATTTCCATCACAGCTGAACGTTTCTTCATTTTTGCAGTCGTGCTAGCGTGCGTATTTCCTTGGGAATCTGCTTAGTACGGAATGTGCCTGATTCACAGTGCCAATAAGAATCCCAGTACAAGTGTCCTCTCTTTCCTTTTCATAAAGCATGAGTTGTAATGGCAGAATATAACATCTCTTTTGGCACTTTCCAAGAGTCTCTCTTTTGTTTTGAAACATTGCTTGGCAGTTGCTTGGCTTGTCAGTACAGAATCTGTGGAGACAGCTTTCCCAAAAACTGCCACTAGCTTTGGATTTTTGCCTGCATATGCACTTAAATTAATTTTTGCAAAACTGGAATTCTTGGTCTGAGTCTCTTTTGTTTAGATACTGCAAGTTCTATTTAATGGTTCTTGAAATGTACAGTTGTCATTCCGAGTTTTATGTCTGTCATGAGAGAGTATGGAATGCCTAATAAAGACAGTGCAGCTTCATATTTTCTCAGTAATCTCTAGATAAACTGTAGTGTGTTTTTTGGGGGGGGGGTTGTTTTTTTGGAGGGGGTTGTTTTGATTTTGTTTGTTTGTTTGTGTTTAGGTATTTTAAAATAAAAAGTACATATAACTTGGCAACAAAACAGTTGATTATGTGTTGGAGCTCTTGCTGGTGCTGGAAGTAATTACACAATGGACAGTTTAAAGGAAAATTTGAGAGGCTATCCCCCTTAAAACAAATTTAAGGCAAAATTTTGGAGCACATACACAAAAAGGACTAGTTGTCTAGTTTTTATGTCTGGCTTGTTCACTGATGTTTCTTTTCCAGAAAAAAAAAAATCTCTTTTTAAGTCTAATATTCCACATCACTACAAAACTCTATTTCTGTGCAGATGATACTTTTCTCATTGGTGTAGTGGTTTGGTATCACAATGCTGTGACAGAAAAAGTGGTGGCATGTATCGCATTTCCGCTCTAGCTTGGCTCCTAATAATTGTAGATAGATTTATTTTTTTTCTTTTTCCTCTTCCTGTTCCCCAACTGTTTTCAAAATCTGTAGACAACAGTGACTTCTCTCATAAGTATCCCTGACAGCTGTAAGACCCAGATGCCAAGTTCTGGCTTGCAAGCCTTGACCTGCTTTTGGGCTTCTTTTCTGGTCTTTTGGCTGGCTTCTCTGCTTGTTGCTGGGGCAGCTGCAGAATCATCTCTGGAGCTGATCGATGCAAGGCTGGCTCATTCAGAATGTGATTTGTTGTTGTTGATGCCACTTCTCTTAGACATATCTCAGGGAGAATTATGTTTATGTTTTTAATATATTCCAAGAGCAAGAATTCTTAAAATTTTCAAATTACTATGATTACAAATACTGACTTCTTAAGTTATCTGACTGTAAATAGAAAATTTAGGTCTGCTTTTCTTAGAACAAAAGACAGTCTGAATATTAGTACAAGGCATAAAGAACAGTAATCCTCCATCCCTTCATATTTTTGTTGGCACTAGCTTTCTAGATTAAAAGAGTGACGGTATTTTCATTGTATGAAATATTTCAGTGACTTTTTAAAGAGCAAGTTTGTCTGAGACATGTTTAAAATGTCTTAAAAGGAATGTGCTTATAATTTGAAGAACGTATTGAGTGTGTGTTACCTATTCATGGATTCAGTATCAGTAGGTATGCATGAAGGGTGTCTAATCTGGTTTGGAAGAGGGTCAGTAGATTATTAGAGGGAAGAGGAGAAGCAAATGTGTCAATACAGGATACAGGGCCAGGTGGTATGTCTCAACCTTGTTTTAGACAACTGGAATTTATGAAAAGGAAACAACAGAATTTTTTTTTTTTAATGGCAGCAAAAAGAGAAGTTTTAATGCCCAGAAGAACTACTGAAATTTAGTATCATTGAATCCTGTCTTAAAGTAAGAAAATACAAGTAAATGACTATTGACTCTGGAGGTGAAGCACTATCAGTGTCTTTACAAAAACTAAAAAGCAGGACCAAAATCAGCCCTTCAGTGAGGATTACATGGTTGCACGTTGCCGGAGGGTGTGCAGGGTTTTAAGAAAAGCTGCTGTAACTAGATAAACTTAGGGAGAGGTTATCTGAATGCCTGCGGTTGTATTTCAGGGCAGGAGAGAAATACAGATGGAGGTTACAAAACAAAGATATTAACTTGCTAAATATCTCCAGAAATATACACTAATTTACGCAACTAAATTAATTCCATGATGTTGGTAGTTTTTAATTTTTTTACTACCTATAGTGTAAACATTAGTAACAAAAAAATACAATAATCGCAGTATTGTAAATGCAAATGCCAAGATTTTATTCTAAGTGTAAATCAGAACTGATTTAATGCTAGTGATTTGTGTCTCTTAATGAGTATACAGTTTTGCAAGACCTTGAGTGTTAAAACACTGACAGTTTTCTTTCTATTAGCCAATTTTAAGTATATGTTCCCAAATTAAAATTCTGTCCAGACCTACCTCCCATTCTGAAATGTTTCCTGAATAGCCTAAGCCTTCATCCTCTGCCTTCTGGAAATCTTTGAACGTGGTTTCAGTTTTTGAATCTCTGTGTTGGTGCATATTTGAATCTAGGTTTCAGCTCTGTTTATGAAGACATGTAGCAGAACACTGCCTTTGTTTTGTACAGGAGAGGTCTCTTTTCCATTGGATGCCATGAATGCTGGGCATTCTTTGAAAACTTCATTTATGTCTGAGATATGAGGGGAATGCTCCTTTGTTTAAAGGGTGTTTTTGTGGGTTTTTTTTTGTATTTGTGCTTTTTCATCCCAGTGTTATTGCCTCCTGCTGCCTACCAAAGAGCATTGGCAGCCATCTCCAAATGTGTGCTTTCCTAACTTTATATAAACTTTCTGCCACTCTGTGCGCGTGTGTGCTTTTTGGAGGTTTTTTTGGTCATTGCACGTTCAAGCCCCCAGTGAGCTTGAAGCCATCCTGGCTGTGTGCAGATCTATTTTTACCTGATAATTGGTTTTCCTGCTTGAAGGATTCACACATTGTACATGGAGGAACTGATTTGCCTGGTCCCTGCATGATGTTTTTATTTCCTGGTGAATTGCCCTGCTGCTTGATGAAACTGGTTTATTTTAGAATATTAGCTGCAAATACTTCAAATCTACTATAGTGTGTCTGAAAGAGAAAAAAATTAAACACTTTGTGAATAGGATAATCACAAAGTTTGATAATTACTTGCAAAATGCTTCCTTGTGTGCATGCAGAGCAGAATGTTCACTGTAAGGGCATTTGATTTTTATACAAAAATAATCACTTGATACATGATAGTGTATTCTTAAAATTGGTTTAAACCAAAATTAAATTCCAGTATTTGTGAGTTAGGAAACAGAAGTTGATGGATGGGGTTGTTTTTACCAGAGGTAAGCAATAGTCCATGTATTGGTGGAAAGAAGATGAAGAATTGAAATTCCTTATTTATCTAACTTAGATAATGGAACAAGTATAAATGTCTTGTTTGGGATGTGGTCAGTTTTCTTCAGCTAGAAGCTGTCTTCTTCCACCGAACAGAACATCTGCCCACTGTGATGGACATTATTGACTTGTAGCTCTGGCTCACTTCCCCCAGCAATAAGTCTGTAGGCAGATTTCTGTTTTTCTGGATCTCGTTGCATCTTTCCTCTCATGTTTTTCCACTCCTGTGTCGGAGGCAACATCCCTGCTAATCTCTTGTGAGAGTACTCCGATATCCTTATCAGTCAAAAGGAGTCATTGTAAGTCATGTATGCTTGCTTATCTGATTTGACATGCATCAGGGATTGGTGACCTTCAAATTGTGTAAAGATTGTCTTGGAATAACTAGCTGAAAAATATTTCCATATATTCTTAGAAAATTGCTATAAGAAAAAATTGGAGAATGCTAGAACGCTTAAATGCATAGAAAATGCGTAGTTACCATCAAGTGAGGCATATGCAATTCATGGTCCAGGTAATTTGCATGATGTGAATGGCTGGGAGTAGCCAGGCATAGGCAGGATAGTGAATTTGATGTGTCTTCTAGATTAATCCTCAGAGTTGAAGTTTGCTGTCGTATGGAAATAATTTATTACAATGCCTTTTCATATGTACCATTATTTTATAACTTTGCCTCAGATCTTCATATGTGGCACTTTGACAATATATTTATTAAAGATGCAGTTTGATCATAGCTTTGAATTGAAACTTCCATGTGTTCAATGCAAATACTTGAAATATTGGGTCAGATGCATACACAGTCACTAAAGCATTCTGCAGTTCCACTTTCAGTATCGGGATGATACTGATCAGTAGAAATCTGTTTGTGAAAGGTTGTGTTTGTGGTGAACAAAAAGAGGAAAAAAAAAGTTTGTATAGTTCTGCATAAGGAAGGTTTTTCAACTTGTTTTTCCCAAATTGATAATCTCTCATTTCCCATTTAAAATTGTGAGCATTATGTTAAAACTCTTAATTTGGTTGCATAACTATGATACTATTCCAAAGTCACATACTAATGTTAGTTTAAATAAACTGAAAAAGAAATCTGTAAGACAAATGTATAAATTTCCAAGCTGATAGTTAATTAGCCAAGTTAATAAAAAGGAGAGGTAGTATGTTTACAGCCTGTTAACAAAGTGAAAATATAGCAAGTGGGATTAAAGAGCCACTTTATGGTACAGAGCTAATTATGAAAATGGAGTTCATAATAGGAAAGATAATTTTATAGTCCATGTGTGATTTATCTCCCTAAAATATAAACTGGAAGGATTTTTTTAATTGTATCTTCCGTTTTTAAAAATTTTATGAATGTTTACTCAATAGATTTTTTTGTGTTTAAAATTTTCTAAGTGAACAATGCACATCCATTACTGCACTTGTTCTGAGTGGTGCTTGCCTCCACAAATGGAGAACATGTCAACAGTAGGGTTGAAGGAAAAAGTTAATGCATTGTCATAGAAACATGTTCTTTTTGAGGGTACTAAAGAGGATAATTCAAAACAAATTAACAAGCCTTTGAAGCTTTTATCTGTTATTTTATATAATAATTTCTAATGTATTCTAATATGAAAAAACCCTCTTGTTTTATTTAATGTGTTTTCATGTATGTTAATTTGTTGTAGCAATTGCTCTTTAACTATTTCTCTTGCATGAGTATCTCTGACTCCTTCCTGGAATACCTTTGGATATTCCTAATTAACTATATATACACTTACAACTGTGGTCCACATCAAATAGCTAGAATATATATCAGCAAGATAGTGATATGTGTCAACAAGATGGTGACTTGGGTTTTTGTTACACAGTTTGTACATCCAGGAATACAACATAATTATCTTTGCTTACAGCGTTACACTGCACAGGATTGTTTGTAATCTTCCATCAGTAGAGAGATTTTTTCTTGCAGATAGAGTTACCTCATAGCTCTTTCTCCAGAATAACTTGGAAATATAAGATGTGTAAGAATATATAGTTAAGTGAAAGCAGCTTGTAGGATTAAGTTTGTTACAATGCTTCTTTTTAAATAGCTTGGATAAATCAAAGTGTTACATGCATCTGTACCTCCAAAAAGAATATTGAAATGAGAAAGAGATAAAGTTTTACTAGAGAACTGCCACTACCTCTAAACTTTAGATAGCTGTTTCATTTTTATTTTGGATGACCTGTTCAAGTTTTTGTTGTTGTGTTGTGAAGGTTTGGGGGTTTTTTGGGTTTGTTTGGGGTTTTTTTGTTTTTTTTTTTTTTTTTTTAGGTTCGGGGGTTTTTGTGTGTGTTGTTTTTTAGTTGTTTGTTTGGGTTTTTTAGTTGGTTGTTTGAGATTTTTTTGTTGTTTTTGAGTTTCAGCATAAATGAAGTTAAAATGGTACCTTATTTGGTTCATAAATGATACCATAATACTACGTGAACTAAAATTCTAGCAGGCCTTCAAAGCAACCTGATCTGTTCTTGTACTAGAAATAAAAATACTGGCCAGGAATGATACTGAAGTAATCCTAATAATATGAATGTACATGTTATCTCATATTGGTGTCACTTCTGGATTAGGCAAGCTCTAAACATTTATAATATGCATTCCATTGTTTTGGAGGTTGCCCTTTCTCCCTGCTGATTTGCCAAGGTACTCAGAACTCAAACCAGTTTCTGCTTGTTTATCAGAGAGCTTTAAATTCTGTCTGTGTTAGTGTTTTAAAAGTATTCAGGAACTTGATAGGCTTTAGTAGTTCCTTAGTATTGTTTGGGAGATAGAGGTTTTAGTCCAGATCAGTGTTCAGCAGTTAAATGTATTCAAATTCTGATAGCTTTTGGAGTTTTATGGAACACACTAAAAGGGGATGATAATGGCTTGAAACAACAACCCCAAACTGTTTCAGTCTAGTAGAACTGTGAAATCAGTTTTCAGAATTTTTTTTAATAGAATTTTTGAAAAACAAAGGCAGATTATTACACTTTTTTCTTTTGTGCCCCTTTAGATATAATCGATAATTTGCATTCCTGCCCACAGATGTTTCCCCAGTGACAGGATGTTTGGGCTGCAGGAAATAAACTCAATGAAAGTTGGCTTAAAATAGCTTAGATATGTAGCTCTTTATGATCAGTGATAACATAGGTGTGATGCCAGAATAAGAAAAATAATAATTATTGTTGATGGAGAAGAATGAGTTTATAATGACTTGAAATAAGAGTCATCTGAGAGGTTAAACAGTTTTCACTCAATACTGACAATTTTTTAAATACTGCACACAGAAAAAGACTCGTTTCACTGTTACATAGGCACAGTGGCTTGCAGTACAGTAAAACTAAGATGCTGATCCTTTGAGCCAGTAATGCATTTTAAGTGAAGAAAAATGTTTTAAACTTGGGTTGAAGTATGTAGTGATCCTGCACACATTGCAGTATTATCTCAGCATTTAGGGAGATTGCCTAAGCCCAAATAAATGTTCTGACAAAGACCAGTGTTCTGTTTCATTTTCCATTTGCAGGCATGTTTTCTCCTTTTGAGTTGAAGTATGTGGGAAAATGTATAATGATGGATTTAGAATTTGGTACAGGGCAATTAATTTATTTCTTCTAATTATCTATTATGTGCTCATCTTGTGGTAAACAATAAAGTTCTTGGGAACTTATAGTACTCTGCTTTTATAATGCAGCTAAGATACTATTTTAAATCCCAGCTGTGGGAAGCAAACTTTGGAAAAAAATTTACATAAGCAGACAGGATGTCATTTGCTCTCCTTTTCCTCTGCTTGACACTGAACTGGCTCTGCAAGTCTCCTGTGTATACTCAGGAGTACTTTGAGCCAAATGTTTCAATATTTATATCACATGCAAGCAAACAAAAACAAAACTGGCAAAACAACAGAGATGGGAACCCCAGTGGGGTTAATTTAGCTTCCTCTGCAGTTCAGATTTAATATATTTATTTATTAAAGCACAGTTTGCTCTTCTTAACATCTAGAAGATACTTTCAGAACAAAATCATGGTTGTGCAAGTCCATCTATTTTTAAAGGAACCTAATGATGAAATGAGAGTTGCTAGATTTAATCAGTGCTGTCAAAGTTCTTTTGAAATAGTTGCAAATAGTTGTTACTATTTTGGTTTTTAAGGTGCTGTTATGATGAATACAGTCAGGGATGGGCTTTATGTATAGAGCAAATTTTAGGTTAAGAAAACCATTTTGATTTAAACAGTTTATTTGGTCAGTTTCCTTCTAGCAGTGATGCACAGTGGTAAGACTGCAAGGAATAATTGATGTATTTTCAATTACCTTTTTCAAAATGTTTAATGAATGGAAATACTAAGCCTAAGATACAGATACAGCCTCTGGTGTGAGTGGTCCTGAAGATGCAGTTTGCTTAGAGGTACGCTGTGGGAAATTATCATTATCCACATTTCTTTTCTTCAGTACCTCCTTGCAGAGACAGGATGTTGGATGTTTCTATGCTCTGTTCTCAGTAACACAACAGCATTTATTTTCATCACCTTCTAAAAGCAACTTTAATATTTTTCAGTTTTGAAACCACTATCAAAGGAAAAGAGTGAGAGAAGAAGGGCTAGTCTGAGGAGACCCAGAAGGTGAGGGCAAAGATACGGCTTCCCCACAACTAGTTTTCTGGATGATCTGCAGTCTGACACTGCTGTCAGCACTAACTTCTTCAGTGTGCATTTTTCTGGGCAGGGCCAGGTGAGTTTTTTTTTGTGTAGAGTTGTGTAGACAGAACCAAAAAATTACACCTGTTTCAGTGGGCAGAAACAGTCTAAAGAGGAACAAACTTGGAGGGAAGGACAAGAAAAGCCAGGGGAATCAGCACTGTACTTCTGAAGGAGCAGCTGCCTTTCCCCAGACAATTGCACGGAGCAAAAACTGAGCACTGTAGGTTTTAGGAAGCCTAAGCACTGGTGCAAAGTGTCTGATGACAAGGGAAGAAGTGTAATGTGCACAGTGAGATGCATCTGAGGACAGAAGAAAATTTGGGCTCTCTGGGGAAAGGCTGGGGTTGCTTGGAGATGATAAGATCTGAGTAGGATGCTGTGCAGAAGCATCGGGTAGGAAATCTTTCTGAAAAGTTGTGGAGTTTGCATTTTCTTACATTTAGCTCTGAATTCCTCAAAATGTGTGAGGGGCCTCCTGAGACTTCAAAAAACACACTTTCAAGCCATTTTCTCAGTCTCTGATGTCTTCTTGATTTTTGAACTTCTTTGACGTGGCTTTGTTGCTATTTCTTGTCAATAGCAAACTTGGCAATTGTGGTCCACCATGTTCATGAAGTCAAAGGGGCTGGTTCAAGAATAGGTTGTCACAAAAGCTGCACAAAGTTCTTAGAGCAGTTGCTCAAACAGTGTTCTCTCTTGCATCATGATGTGGATATGCATTGACTGCTTCTTTTATTATGTATATGTGCATAAGGAAATGGATGCTGAAAAAATTTAAAAAAATTATACAAATAGTGATTTGAACAGTTAAAAATTACTGTCTGGAAAACCTCTGGTGGTCTCTCCCACTTGTCTATCTGAAGGACTATTCAATAATAGAAAAAACACTTTATGGTTACATGTGATAGCGTAATTCCCTTGTACATGTTGAAGTTTTTATTTAAAAAGAGATGACTGTGTAAATGTTTGAAAGCATTAAATTGTGCTAAATACTGTCAGATGTCTACCTAACAGTATATATTTCTCCTGTAGTTTGACAATGATCTTAGGGAAGGAGAAACTTCCAAAAATAGTAGGTAGTGATTAAGAAAACTAGACCTAAACAGAGTGGACAGATGCTTACTGTGACCATGTTTGGTAGCTTATGTCTGAAAAGATATGAAAGGAGATGATAAGTATTACAGTGGAGTTACTCTTTGTCAGGTATTACTCTGTAATAAATTATGTTCCTGTGATTTTCTCTTGCTACTTGTAGAAGCATAAACATATGAGTTAATGAGGAGTCTTGGTTTGATTTTGAAAGGAAAAATCCACATGGAAATAGTGTTAGAAACGATGAACTGCCTTTTAGAATGCTTGTCCATTTCTCCTGTACCTGATCCTGCAATCTCTGTAGTGTGTAGTGCAGAGTAAGGTTGGAAAATACACATGGCTTTCTTGGGTGTGCAGTGACGAGAGAGTTGTGTCGCTAAGCTTTTGCTGGGGCTGAAGAGAATGCTACAAAATATTCTTTAGCCAGAAACATGATGACCTTCTGCAAAGCCTGGTAAGTTGACTGATACTGCTGAAACATGCACTCATAAATACACAGACATTAATTCCAAAAAGAAATCTTTAACCTCTTATTCAGCTGCCTGAAGTACATTTTATTTTAGGGTAGGTAAAAATGTTATATAGAAATTTATGGTGCTTTCGTATATAAACTGAAAATTTCTGACTGAAAAATTGCTGCCTGCCTTGCAGACAGCCTAAAATTAATTTCATGCTTCTGTTCTTACCAAAACTCTATTTACAGTAATTACTCCCTCTAATGTTGTTTCATGGTTTTTGTTGGAGTTCTGTGTTCTGTTCTTCCTTTCATGGTGGAGTTGGACTTCAAACCTTACTTCACTTCCCTTCCCCCCTAGTTGTCCAAGTGACTGCTGCCTTTGTTTTTGTGGCTAGTTCTCTATATGGTGCTTATATGTTTTAGCCCTCAGACTTTATCTGAATTTATGTGAAAAGACAAAACTCTCTCCTTCAGATTAGAGTGTTTTCCCAGGCTGTTGGAATAAATGCTTCAAACTTTTGTTCCTTCTGAGTGTCCAGAAAGGCCCAAGTTCCTTGCCTTCATTAAATCCATAGAGACAGATCTAATATACTGCTTTCTTAGCATCTGATTCTTGTGGTTATACTTGCTCTGCTCTGCATAGGAGTGTTACAATGAGGGACCTGGAAGTTATCAGGGCTCTGCTACAGCTGTGCTGGCTATTGGCATAGCTTGTCCAAAATTCCTGTAGTATTGCCAGAGATGTGGCTGAGTGTCTAGTGAAAAATAAAGGAGATTAACTTTTGGAATGGTAGCTTATGCTGTCTGTGGTGAACAGCAAAAAGAAACAAGGCCTTACAGTGTGGCATCACCTACTGCTTTAGAGTGCATGTAATACAGGTTTGTTATAATAGACAAAAGTCTTTCATGAAAATGTTTAAGTCATAAACTATAATATTTCAGTCTCTGACAGTGTGTTAGCTACTTTTGTTTAGAAAACACACTACTATTGTACAGACTTTCCATCTGATCTATTTAAGAGTGTGACATAATTCAGACTACTTGTATGTGTTTCTTAAAAGCTCAACTTTGTATATGCATGACTTTTTCAGATGATTTTTGCTCCAGACCTTTATTGGATGATTTTGGTTTTGTTGGGTTTTTTTGCTTCAGAACTGTAGTGCCTTTTTCCTTTGGAAGCTAAACATTAAGATCCGAATTATGTATTCATGACATTTATTGCTGAAGTAAACATGGGCAGAGCTCTTGTGTGATATTTGGAGGAACAGAGAACAAAATTAATTGTTTGGTATGTATTTTGTGAACAATGGAGGGGCCAGTCTCCTAAAATCACTCACTTTGCAGGTTACCTGTCAATTAGTAGTAGTTTTCAGAAATGAAAAATTGCAAATTTGTTAGTTCATTGTTTCTTTCCTTTCTAAGTAGAACAATAACAATTTAATTTCCGTATTTGGGGTTTTGTTTTGAAAAAGGAACTAGTCAGAGAGGAAGTTGAAATGTATTAAAAATACTTGATTATTTTAAGTAGTGGAAGTGTTTATATGCTTCTTATGTAACACAGCTTGCACTGTCAGCCTGGAACTTTTCTACCTTTATTATGTTTTTGGTCGATTTCAACTACTAGGAAACTGCTAAACTGACAGATGAGAATTTTTTAGTTTAACTTTTTTACCAAAACAGCAGTAAAACTTGAGTCTCTGTAATGACAAATGCAGTTAAAACCTCATTTTGTGTGTTGGAATGATGCTTTGATGGACTTCACCTGAGTTTTGTCTTCACTGTTTGCTTTAACTGCCTATGCATTAACTCAAGAAAAAAATTATTGCAAGATGTGTATCTATTGCTTTAGGTCAAATGATTAAATTTTCTTATCTAAATACACTACAGTACTTACTGAAATGCAAAATAATTTGGCATAAGAGCTAACTTACGCCTTATTAACAGCTGCATGGTTGTTTTACAGTTAAGTATGATTGCTTCCTCCTGTTTAAGAAGATTATCTTCTTTTTGTTTTTAAAACTCTATCACTTCTGGCTCAAGATAGAAGAAGGACTATTTAAATTTCTGATTTTACTGTAAGGCTGCGTAAGAGCTTAGTAGAAATTTAGATGATTTTAATGAAAAGTCTATAGAATCAAGTGCATTTACCCACTTCAATGTTACTGCTTTACCAAATTGATAATTTCCAAATAGGTCATATTTCAGTAGGAAAAAGTAGTTAATGGATGTGACAGGAGCTTCATGGATTTTTTTTTAATGGATCATGCTCTGCTTTGAAAAGTAGATCAGCCTTGAGCCTGTCAGTCTTTGCAGAGATCCAGGTATCTCAGTCCCATGCACACACAAATACAGTTTTAAAAACTGAATTATTATCCATTGCAGTTGAAAAATTAACTTTTAAATAGCTTTTCCCATTCTAAATTTATCAACTTCTGGGGATTAAAATGAGTGCACTGAGTGAACATGCATGGATATCCCTGTTCACATCTTGCTGTACCTAGTGCTTGTGCCTGAGAGATGGTAATCATTGTATCACCCAGCAGTGCAGTAAGAATTACATATACTCAGCATTTTTACATGGTGCTGTTTATAATGAGTTTGTACCTATTTCAATCTAAAAAAAAGTTTTGTGCTATAGTTAAACAGGATGTTTAAAGATAGATAATAGATAACAAGTTTGGAAAAGGAAAATATGTAAATCAGGGTTATATACGGAATCATCTACGTCAGGCATCTATTTGTGTTACTATTTATTTATTGTTACCTATGAATTTAAGGAAGTTATCCATAGGAGGGTTCAGTGAAGGTTTTGTGGGAAGTTTTAACAGAGGGCTAGGGCATGTGGACAAATGTATGGATTACCCTACATGAAAACAGGGTTCCTCAACAGAATAAGAGGGCCTAGTTAGATTTCACAAATACAGATTAGACTGTTGAGATGTATGCATTTTAATTTCTGTACAACTCTGCAGTGCTAAGTGGCATTTAAAGTGTAGCTGAATAGCTAAATTAAACACCCTTGCATGTATTCCCCTTTCTCCGAGACTCTGGTAGTTAGTAGAATATAATAGGTTATGTTGGTCGTAGGGGATGCTGAAAGGCAACTATTTTTTTTTTTTTTTGGTAAGACTTGCTTAAGTCAGATCTTAGGAAACCCATACATAAGTTCATGGCAGAAAGGGAGGATAAATGGTTACTAGAAAGCCCAGGTCTGGACCAAGATCTTTATGTGACCCACAGATGTACTACAGTGTAGAGAGTAGTTGAATGAGCCAAGAGAAAATTATTAAAAAAAAGTTCTTGTTTATCCGAACAAAAGCAATTCTACATCCCCATTTGCAGATTGCTGATTTCTTGAAAGGAAATACAACAAAAAATACCAGGGATCATATGTTCTGTGACTTCAGTGTATCTTTATGATCCAGATAGTCATTTGTAAATTGTTTAGGGTCCGCAGCAAGTAATTTATGCATGCATTGGATTAATTTCTTGGGTTGCTAATAGTTACATTTTATGAAATGGTAATAATAAAACCTGAAATTGTTCAAGGATATAATTAATGAATAAACAGAAAATACTTGCAAGAAAAACATTAGAGTGTCTACAACTTTTTATAGCTGTTTAAGAAAATGAAGACTGAGTTTTAATCCATATGGAAAGGGAATGCTGCTAGTCTGTTTAAACAGTGCCTAATCATTACATGGGCCAACCTCTGGAATTGCACAATAAAAGTATCTCCTGGGATTGAATGGTTCCAGATGTTCAATCATTTAGTGTGTGTCTCCTTTTACAATGTTATTTCTATGACTGATTTATTCCATAAAACTTGAATTCTTGAATTCTGAGCGAAGTATGGATGAGAACTAGCACAGAATGCCTTGAACCTGAAGATGCAGCAGTCTGTGGTGCCCAGGGTGAGAGACCTGCCTCAGTGGTTTAATTATCTGGGCAATTATCTTTACTTAATTCATAGGGATACTGTGACACTTCATGTGTCAAATACTTTTATGCTGTTTGAATTATTCTTCTTCCACTAAGCCAGGAAGAATGGAAGAGAAAGGCTAAAACTGTTCTTGTGTTAATTTTTTATTCCCATGAAGGTTGTTGCAGATTACCTTCTTGTTTTCAAAGTAGATACGGCAATCTTTTTAGAGTTGTGTAGTGCAATTTTCAGTATAGACCTGAATGAATTAATCAAAGTTATCCCCCACTTCTGAAAGGAAAAGAGAGCTCAATTTCTCATAGGCATTTTAAGGAGGCTCCTTGATGACTTTATACAAATTCAAGTCTTTCATAAAAAATTTGTCTACGAAATAAGTTGTTCATGGAAGCAGCAGATTACCATTTTCATTCACATATGCTTTATTTCCTGTTTTTGATTGCTGTCAGAATCTTCCATTCATCTATGAAAACAGGGTCAGGTTACTAGAGCTAAAAATAGAATATCTTCACAAAATTGTAACTGCTTGGAATACCACCTGAATTCTTGTAGGGAGTTCCTTTTCACCTTTTTTTTAAATCTTTTTCTTTTTCTGTTCTGATTGCATATTGAAACACATTTGTGTGTGTCTCATGAGTTGTTCGTATTCCAAAGTAGGGAACTAGTTAAATTTCCATTTTATTGCTTCTCAGGTCTCCTAGGCAGCTAGCTTGATCTTCTTTACAGTTAATCCTAGAATGGGAGTATAAAGTATCTCATAATTTAGGAACTGACAAAAGAAAGGCTGTTGTGTTAATTTCATGCCTTTTAGAGCATCACAGGTGCATATCCACATTAGAGATGCTTATCCAGTCACATTTTCCTCCTTCTTGAAAAGTTCCCTTATTCCATATTTTACTAACTGAAGTTCAAAAAACTGTTAAGTAGTGTTGAATCCCTTGGCTTGTTAAAATTACTTCAGGGTACAACTAAATATTTATTATACAGCAGCCTATTAACAGCTTAAAGCTATATGATAAATTAATTAGTTTCTTGTGTTAACCCCCTTAAATCCCATATAAGCAATCCTTCATTTATTTATTTTTTAAAATTTATATTAATGTTATATGAACTCATAGAATTTTGATTTAGGTCATTTTCCTAGCCCCTCCAAAGTAACTGCATTTTACAAGGGCTATATGATACCTGCTGGAGATTGACATCATCTTGAATGGTTTGATCAATTTGTCTTCCTTTGTTGCTGTCTTTGTATTGAGCCCTTGAAGCGAAGGTGGGCTACCTGTACTTGGGTTCACAGATCATTATAGGAAGTGTTTTATCTTCTGTGTGAGTGCTCTCTGCAGATTTGATGTCCTTTCTTTGAAGTTCTCATTTTCAAATACATTGAAAAACTTGGTTCCTTTTAGAAGGTGATAAGCAGAAGCAAAAATGGACAACAAAAAAATCCCACCGCTTCCATTACTCAGGAGTTACCTATTTCAAAATAAATCTGTTTGGCCCTACAAAATTCTAGAATTGACTGAAAATGCTCTTCTTGTGAAGAACTGACTTTTCACAAATTGGTGCCCACAGGGTCAGCTGTTTTTCTTCTCTAAACAATGAATACAATCTGCATCATCAGGCTTTTTTTGTGATAACAGAATTTCTAGGTCCTGTATCTTACTGAAAAGTTGATATAAAACATAAGTGAAATGCTAAACTTATTTTGGAGTAATTTGTGAGGAGAGCCTTTGAATTCTTGGCCTGATTGTTCATTCTGCTCTTATCCCAGTGGTGCATTTTTGCTGCCATAATTTTCAGTCTGTTCTCACTGCTCATGTCAGGGAAAAGACAATTTATTTCAGTGTTAATTAGGTGATTTATGTCTTTCAAAACATAAGAAGTCTGATTTCTAAGAGTTTATTATGTTCTTATATCTTGCTTTTTTTTTTTTTTACTCTTCACTTTGAAGTAAAGAGAACACAGGCTTTATACATTTGGTAATTCTTTAGTTAGTACCAATGTGCTGATCTGTTGAGGCACTTTCAGCTCATCAAATGAATGTTCCTTTGCTATTACAGTAGAACTACAAAGGTTGCCAAATGACATTTGCACTTGTGAAAGTACTACACATAACTTTTGAAAAATGGGTATCTTGCATAGAACACGTTATGCACAGAAAAAAAATACTGTTCAGGTAATAGTACTTTATTTGTATTGAACATTTCTAAACATGCCAGGTTTTAAAGCGATAAACCCCCTCAAGTTTTCTTAGCACTGATATGAATTCCATTGTGTTTTCAGTTTTTGTCTCTTAAAAGTTTGAGCTGGTAGTATATTCTCTTTAAAAAAAAAAATCCAAAACCCCCAAAACAATTGATGAAGATTATGTTTTCATGTACATAAGTTGCAAAAATGGTGACCATTAGTACCTTCTTTCAAGCATAAATTGTGCCATTTAAGAAAAGAAAAATCACCTGTTTTGCATTTGACAGTCTTCACTTTCTTGTCCTTCATTGCCTCCCTAAATTTAGGATCCTTCCATTCCCTTTGATGTCTCACTTGTATACTTTAATCAAATTACCCTTTAATTTTCTTGGTAAATAAAGGCTTCTTTACTCTGTCACTGTGATTTTTCAGTCAAAACCACCCCAATACGTTGGGGTTTTTTTCTGCAAACGTTTCCCTTTTTTTACAGCATTGCTTTTGAAGCGGGGAATCCTACATTTCCTTTGCTTTTTCAGTACTAGCCTCATCAGTATCAGAGTCAAAAGAATTTTGCTTTCTGTCTTCTCCAGATTTCTTTGTTTTCCACGTTTAGTAAAATACTTCCATGCTGTCCAAGGAATAATATCCAAATTATTATTGGTCAGTATCCAGATCTCTTAATTTGAGTTACTGCTTCTGAGGACAGCGATTCTCCCATTCTGTCACCTGACCTTTGTAACCATTTGTAGGTACAGCCTTTCACTTGGTTGTTCTGGAAGTTTGTCTTGCTTGTATGTGGTCAGTGAAGAGATGTGGTACCTCTGCATCAGCACCTTGGTTTCTTCAGCATTTATTGCTGCTTAGACACCACAGGGTTTTTTTCTGAAATTATTTTAGTTTTCTTCCAAATCATCAAGACCTGAATATTCTGATCAACAAGTACTGTGTTTTGAGATGGTTCATGTGCTGCTATAGAAAAGGTACAACCATACTAAGATGGTTTCCTTGAGGTCTGTCATATGTCTCATTTTTAAGCCTTTTTAATTTATACGATGCTGTTTAATCAAAACTTTTTGTAAATTACAGTCACATGTTTTCAGATGCTCTAAGTGTTCTACATCAAAATTATTTATCAATCAAGTTCTATTGTGTTCTCAAGAAACAATTTTGTGTTGGTGCAAGTTGGTTGGCATTAATTGTTGGTTGTTAGTGGTGACAAGAACTTTTGACCGAGACATAAACCAGGTAGTGATGGTGTAAACCTTCTGTGTTGTGCTCTTTGTCTGTATATCAAATTCTTCTTGGGGTACTTCTGTTTGTATATGCATTCTTTCTGATCTTTCCTAGTTAGCACAGTGTGTCATGAAAACAATCACACTACTCAGGAATGAAGACATTCAGGAAACTTAGTTGTGGTTATAAATACATGAAAAAAAAAGGTTTCTGTTGCAGAAACAAGACCTGATCTAAGAATAGAGAATACCATAACAGAAACAGTCTTCTTAGTGTTCCTTTTGGCATTTACGAGCTTGCAGCCCAGGGGCCTTTGAGACTGGGTGGGATTCTTTGTTATCTGTAGGTACTTATTATTGTGATGGCCATACCAAAGTCACTATTCTAAGTATAATGTAACTGTGCTCTCCAATGGATATAGGACTCTCAAAAACTCTTGATGTCCTGATGTCATTACTGAATGTGGTGTACTGTTGACAAGTCCTCGATTTCACTTCCTGTAGTTCAGCCTCCTCTGATATGCCATTGTATAAGTTATAGCATTTTTAGTTTTGTAATTTTGTGGGTTTTATTAACTTGGAAAGATGCTAAAAAGAAGACTACATTGGTATTGAAGTGCATTATTAGAAAGTCCATATAAATATAACAAAAACTGAAATAGCTGGGAACCGTTAGCTTAAATTTATCCATCACTGGGATCCTTTTATTTTCTTAAGAGCAATTGAAACAATTGTACTAGGATGCGTGGCAGGAAGAACTTACCCTGAAGCCCCAGAAAGGAATCAAAAAGAACAAACCATTCTCGTTCTTACCACTTTCTAAGTGCCAGAATGGAGTATTGATGCTGTGAACATACTTTTGATACTCTGTTTCTGTTTCAGTTACATGCTAATTTTTTTTCCATTTATTTCAATGTCAGCACAATAGAAGAATATGTTCTTTAAGGATATGAAGCCATGTCCTTTGGGTATGAATTAAATAAGGGAGTTGGTAATACACAGGTTTAATTGGAGATTGGCTTTGAATTGTGTTTAAAAGAAGGAAGAAAAAGGATTTTTTTCTCTCTCTCTTAGATAGTTTAAACCCTTTTCCTTTGTTGCATGACAGGGTAGCAGGTGTATGTATCAATATAACCAAACTCCAAATGCCTGTTACATTTCAGCATTGTTCAGAAGCTCTTATATAGTATTTTAGAACTAATGTGCAACTTCTCAAGAAAGTTACTCTTTATATATTGTGTGGTAGTTATGTTTTCTCTTTCAGTACATTTTTTCACTAGGATTTCTTGTTAAAAAGATAACAAATATGACATTGTCAATAGTTCAATTTATTCTGTGCACACAAAGCAGGACTGTCTGGAGGTGACTATTCAGCATCCCGGTAGGCTCCGGAACCTTGGACTGGTCTCTTTGATGACAGTGAGATCAATGCTGCTGCTAAAGCTGTCAAGTGTGTTCAGGCTGTAATAATGTCTGCACCATTAATTACCAGTAGAGTTCCAGAAGCACATTGTATGAGGTATTTGGTAAGGCCAAATTTGGTGGGTTTGCTGGATTTAAGGAAAGGGAGAGGGAGAAGCACTTATTAAATGAAATGTCTAGACTCCTGTCTGCAGGAATCAGTTGTCTGTCACCTATTTGTATATTCATAACACATATCTCTAGCATCATCATTTTTCTCAGCTGTCACTTCACAGCAACAAAGCAGCAGCCAGCAGTGCCTGAGACGTGGCATTTATAACTACTGGAGTAGCAAAACAAAACAGGCAGTCATTCCCAATTGTACCAGGCTTCTTTTGTCTTTATGAAGGTAGAGAGGGATATTCAGTGCCCCAAATGTTTTTCCAAGATTAAAGCATGTAGGTGTTTCTGTTCTCCTTCAGCTGTGATTTTGAACACACCTCCCTTGCTTTGTTGTTTTCAAACCTGGGGCGCTGCATTATCTTTGGACTACAAAGGCTGTCCGCACTGTTTAGTTATGCCACTGCTTTCATGACCTGTATGGCTGCTAGTCAGACTTGATTGACAATATTTCCTCTCAGAAATGCTAGACAGGGATGCACAGGAGGCACTCTTAAAATTTAAAGTACTTGCTGTCGCCAGCCTAAAACACTTTGAAAAGAAAAAAAAGTTCCCATAGTGTTAATATTGTTCATAGGAGGGGAAGTAAAACTGAAACAGTGTTTTGAAATATGAACTTCTAAAATAGTTGCAGGTGACTTACACTTGTATGCCCAAATAAATTTCAAAAGAACTCCCTAGATTATATCCCATACATGCATTTCTGTAGTGGTTTGTTCTGAACTCTTTAATGTTGTAGGACTTGTATCATGAAGCATCTGTAACTCTTAGTATATAACACTTCATCTCATAATTAATAAAGACTATTTTCTGTTAATAGCATGCCAAGGATTTATTTTCAGAAAGTCCTAGTGTTTACCTCTCCACCACAATCAAATGAAGTAAAAAGAGACTGTAGATGCTAATTCTTGTGACGAGTATTTTGGTATTCTGGTAAGCACATGATAATGATTCTAGTGTAATTATCCAGTGGAATAAAGGCTCCTTTTCCTGCATCTTTTCTGAAAAAAGCCCAGCCCCTTTTCCCACTCAACACTATTCCAGCAGATTGTGTCATTAGCTTTTGAACTGGTTTGAAATAATATCTTTTATAAAGAGGGTGTAACACTTTTATGGCCCCAGTAATCCATCTGTATGGTTTCACTTCCATGAAAATCTATGAATTCGAACTTGATTTCATTGAAGTTAAAGGTTTTCATTCTACTACCAAAAAATATCAGGGGACTGCTACATACATACACCTGTTACTAATTTCAAAGATCAAATGTAACACAAAGCCTTCAGATGTAGTTTGGGACTACATCTCAAATACAATACAATGGAAGGATGGGTATATGTGTGTTAACATAAGGTTTTTTTGTAGTTAAGAGAGATATCTTGGAAAGACTATTTCCTTGGGGCTTTTTTAACCTTCTTTCCTATCTTTGAAATACAGAACTTCTTAGTTAATGAACTGTAAAGTGGATATGTCCTGCAGGGCAATATTTTACCTGAGAGGGCTGATGAGCAGTCAGTGGTGTTTGGAATGTGAATTAAGCATTTCCCACACTTAACCAGAACACCTGATCTCCTGAGTGCTGGCTGTGTGTCCCTGGTCCCTGACTTCAAATTCATCAATGTTTTCCTTCTTTAAAGACTTTTAAAAAACCCAAAACATAAAATGTAAGTGTTGCTAAAGTAAAAAAAAAAAATTAAAAATTTCCTCATTTCCCCCATTGATGGGATATTAATTTTTGTTTGGCTTTGCTAACCTGTGATTTTGGTGATATAGAACAAACAAATAATGATAATACGTATCATGTCGAGTAGAGATTATACTTTCAGTGTCTGTTGAAGTGAAATACTGACAGTTTAAATAGCCTGAGACAAACAATGATTTATTTGTGAGCTTCCAGACCATGGAAGACAGTGAGTTCTTGAGAGGAAAAGGAGGCAAAGTTGGTAAGGCATATTACCTAACACAAGGAAGGAAAAAGTGCCACCATTGCTTTAGAAGAGGCCCTGTCCCAGGCTTTAATTAATCTTGTAACAGAAGCAATGAGATGGGAAATGAATTTTAAAAAATAGCATGCAAAATAATTAGGCAGTTGGTCTTCACATCTATCCATGTTGATTTGCTGTATTAGGCAACCTTTTGAGTCCAGGATTCCTGTCTTTCTTGCTGATTATCCATTTCCTGGAAAGTGTCACTGGTATGAATGTGCTCACTGCCCCAGTTCCTTGAACTGACACGTGCAGATAATGGTTGCAAACCAGCTGAATCACTACTTGTGGACGGGAGGTACCCCATTGGTACATTGTGTGTTTGAGCTGTAATAACTTCTCACTAACTCCTGAAAAGGTTTAGAGGTGAATCTCTGGTCTTTGCTTAATTCAGATGAGCCCATTCATTTTATCCTAAATGATCAAAAGCTGCTTTGTTTTCCATATGATGTTACCTTGGATTGAGTTGTTTGAGCACAGAGGGGTTTTTATTTGTTTTTATTTCCTCCAGTGAACACAAGGTCAAAGGGATTGATGTAGCTTCCAGCTATGTTATGTAGTTCTAACTTGTGTAATATTCTTTAAAAGAGTATGTTTTTGTGGCTTTTTTTTTTTTTTTGTGATAAATCAGATCATAAACACCTGCAATTTTTAAAACAAGTAGGAAGAAAAATGCCTCTGTTCTTAGGTCCACTAGAGAAGGATGAAAAGTCTTCCTGAATTCCCTACAGATAGGCAGAATTTAAATAGGGAAAGTCCTTTAACCAAAAAAGCATTAATTTCACTGGAGGAAAAACTCAACATTAAAATGAGCAATAGACAAAATTATTAATTCTGTAATACACAGTCGAATAACCTGAGTCACATATACTCTGCCACCCACCCCCCCCGACATCTTTCTTTTTTTTTTCAAGGAAGGGAAAAAAGGGTTTAGACTTTATAAGTGCTGTGGTAGCCATGTTACAGTAATTTGTATGGCTGGGTTAAGAAGTTTCTTCACTGCCCTAAGTTGTTTTTTTAATTAAGAATTGTCCCTGCTGAGGAAGCATGTTTAGCTTTATCATTAAAGGGGATGTACCGCATAGCAAAATCTTCCAGCTTCTTGTTTACCATCAAACACTGACAAAGTCTCAACAACTTGGATATAATTAAGTCTTATAGCTGAATCCAAATGTCAAGTTAATGCTTCAAAAATTTTGTCAGAGCTTAAAACAGTTTATCAAAGAAATAAAATGCTAGGGCCTAGATCTGTATACTGGGCGTGTTTGAATTTTTTTTAAAGCTTTGCTATACTGCTGCAGTGGGAGAGAGTTGGTTTCTATCAAATTTTACAGTAACTTCAACCTGGCAAAACTGTCTTTTTTTTTTTCTTTTTAATGGTGATATTCTTCTTGGTGCATTATTACTAAAACCTGATAAATTTTGTTACAAACACATACTTCATCTGCTCATCAAAATTGTCTTAGAACTTTAATAAGTAAGGGACCTTTTAGTGCAAATAGTTCCATACTGAAATCTTGTGAGCATCATTAAATTTAAAAGTAAAATACTTTGTCTTAGATTTTTTTTAGCTTCATGAAAACATGATATTAAAATACTTCATAAGTGACACAGTGAATAAGACAGGATGTTGCATATTACTATAATTCTGGTAAACCAGAAGGAGTGTTACAGTTTCAGTCTGCATTTGTGTATACCCAGATAATTTACTTTTTTTTAGCCTTCAGTAATGTTTGTTCAAAATTAGGTAAGTGTGGTGGATAAAAACAAAATTATTTTTCAAGGTTTATGTGTTAGAAACTTGTTATGTAACCAGTTATGAGTTTAGACTGGCAAAAAGCTTTTGTTTACAAAATGGGAACATTCTGGCTTGATTCTACAGGAAGGCTGATGTTAGTCATTTGTTTTGCATCTTTTTTTCTGTCAAGATAATCACATTTATCTTTTCAGAATTAGGTGTTATACTGAGTGAAGAGGAGAGGCTAGAATTACTGATTGGTATTTATTGTAGAGATTAGGAGAGACAGAAAGGTGTTTACTCATTAGAAGAGTGTGATGCTTCACTGAGCTCCTTCTGCCTCACAGGAATTCTGTCACACTTGGATAACGCCATGGTTTGATTCATGTAGAGTCACTGTAAACAGCATTACAGCTCTAGATTTTATCATCACCTGATGGTGTGTGCGTGTTCCTCTGAGAGACAAACTGAGTATGCAGCCACAGTAAACAGCAAGGTTTTAAGGTGGCTTTGGACTTTCTCAGAAGCAATGCCTTCTGGATAGTACTGTCCTTGAAGCTTGCACTGGGGTCTTGGTAGAGTTGATTGTATGTGTCTGTGACGTGGGTAAGGTTAAATCTGGTTTTCATATGGTAGAGCATGTAGATCTTAACTAATGGATCTGTTGGGGACAGTGCACACGTGAGAAAAGGAGAGGTTTACTTCACTAAGCTTTACCTTGCTTTTTTTTCTGTGCCTGTAATTAAAACCCACAGTATTTTCATTAGCTCCTTTTTTTTCCCCATCATACCAAAAATGCATACTGAAGTCTTAAAGTAACTTGACTACAATTTATTTCTTCATTAGTTAAAAGCTGTAAAGCTTTTTTTTTCCCCCCTAATTTAGTGCAGAACTGCAGATTCTTTTCCTTGAACTCCTCTGACCAATGAAATCTTCAGATTTTTTTCCTCTGATTTGCGAATTTTCTTCACCATGAGCCTTACATTGTAAATAACTAATAACTTTGTCATATCATACAAACTAGCTTAAGAGCTCTTGTTATGGAAGCCAAGTATGTGTAGTATTTCCAAATCTTGTGGAAATGGGTAAGTGGGCCTGAGCCCAGACTATTTCTCCTTTGTCTGTAAGATGCTTCTTTTTCTCTTTCATCATAGTATCTGCCACCAGAGCACCCGCCTGGAACTACTCAAAAGAAATTTCCTCTCTGCATTGCACTTGCATGTAGGGCACATTTTCACCTGTTATTTTCATTCTGTTCTGCTGTATTTCTTTCCGTATTTTTAGATATTTTGTTGGAGCTCAGATATGACGCTTGCAGGAAGAGTCTTATTGTTGCTTTCTCATCCAGCATTCATGACCTCAGTCACCGTTATCAGAAACTGAGCTGTGATGGGGGAGAAATTTGGCGTAAACACACAGTCAAAATACTTGCATAAGAAAACAATTAAATGAGAAAATAAAATACACCTATTTAAAGCTGTTTTACTCTTTGTCTAATGAACTTTCTGTTTTTAATTTTGCTGTGAAAATGAATTTATTTCTAAATTTGAATTGTTCCATTCTGCAAACAATAAGATGGCAATGTAGGTAAGAGTTTTATTTTCAGCGGAATCTGTTTTCAGTTTTATTTCCATAAAGTCTCCTAGAACAAAATGAACTTTTTTTTTTTTAATGGGATCTGTGGTGTTAGGTAAGACAAAGAGTATGAAAGGAGGAATTTAATATTTCTGAAGTTATTGGTTAAGCCTCACGAGAAATCCTGGCCTCATTTGCAAGAGTGCAGTAGTATTGGCGTATTGACCTGAAGCACTTGAAATAACTGTCTTAAACATCTCATGCAGAGGCTGGATTCTCCAGCTGAACTATCGGGGCATGAAGTAATAATGTTATAGCTAGTAATATACAAATGTTAGAAAAAAAGTAAATTGCAGCCTCAAGAACTAGAATAGTCCTAGAATTTTTAGGACATGAGACTGATATGCTGGGGTAGCTGTGTATCCAAATTGTTGAAAAGGTAATATAGAACTGTCATGAAATGGGCAACTATAGATTTCAGCATTTTAGTATAACTTGCTCTTCCGATTCGCTGCACAGCACTGGGGAAGCAGATTAACCTCAATCTTTTCTTCAGCAGGGAGAACAATTGACTCTTCTATAACAGATGGTATGAATAGTTCAGTTTATGATGCAAGTTCTAAGTGATTTTATAATACTGTAATCCCTCTTCCAGCTTAAGAGATGGAGTAGTATGCGGCAGCCCAGTAGGTAATCAAGAAACCGACATTTGGGATTGCTGAAGGCTAATGAAGCTTAAAATGTTTGCATTTGACTTGTTGATGGGAAATACTAAGATGGAGGTACTAATGGCCAGAGGGCTTTACCAGTAAATTGACCTAAGTTTTCTGAAAAGGTATGAGACTCCTAATTTAATGTGTCACTTAAAAAAACATTTAACTGCACTAATCTGCACTGGGAATTCATAGAGTAGGGAGAATAGTTGGAAGTGTGTGGGTATACTACAAGTTACCTATTTTGATCTGGAATTTCTGGACTACATCTGACAAAAAAATTAAACACCTACTCAGGAATTTCAGAATGCCACTTTTACCCCAATTGCCTTTGTTTCTTTGTTGTTTTTAATTAGAATTAATTTCTTATTATCTGAGTCTTGTCCCTGATAGGTAGACTTTTCTTTGTGTGTTTCTCTGTGATTTGAGTGAGTTTCCTTCAGCCATGTAAATGAGGGGCTGCTGGACCACTAAAACCAAGGCTAAATGTTTTCTGATGGGAGACACACTGGTGTGATGAAAATTCACTTTTCAGCAAGAAAAAAAAACTGTTGGGAGTGTGGTCAACAGCAGCTGAACATGAGCCAGCAGTGTGCCCAGGTGGCTGAGAAGGCCCATGGCATCCTGGCCTGTATCAGCAGTAGCGTGACCAGCAGGACCAGGGCAGGGATTGTTCTTCTGCACTTGCCACTGGTGAGGCTGCACGTCAAATCATGTGTTCGGTTTTGGGACAGAAAGAGCACTGAGGTGCTGGAGTGACTCCAGGGAAGGGCAACAAAGCTGGTAGGGGGCCTAGAGCACCAGCTGAGTGAGGACTGTGTGAGGAATGACTGTGGAGCTGGGATTGTTTACCCTGGAGAAATGGAGGCTCAGAGGAAATCTTCTTACTCTCTACAAGTGCCTGAAAGGAGGTTGTGGCAAGGTGGGAGTCAGTATCTTCTCCCCTGTAACTGGCAATGGAACAAGAGGAAATGGCCTCATGTTGCTCCAGGGGAGGTTTAGACTGGATATGAGGAGAAACTTCTTCTCTAAAAGGGTTGTTAAGCATTGGAACAGGCTGCCCAGGGAAGTGGTTGAGTCACCATCCTTGGAGGTATTTAAAAGACCTGTAGATGTGACATGTAGGGGGACAATTTAGTGATGAACTTTGCCCTTCTGGGTTAACGTTGGACTAGATGATCTTAAAGGTTTTCTCCAACCTAAACAATTCTATGTTTATTTCCTCAGCACTAGAGAGATATAGTGCACAGCTGGATGATGATGAGAGAGACCCAGAAAGCTGAAGTGATCTTTATGCTTTGTGAAAGGAAATTATTTCAGTAATTTTATTGTACATGAAGTGTACTATAATTTCATTCCAGAAGCTTTAAAACAGTGCATCTTTTCTGATTTTCTTTTGATGTGCATGTAAGAATGTTTGGTATGTCCCAGATGATGAGTTAGTGAAGATACGGCTTTGTGTGCTTGGATTTTTTTTCAGCAGAAGTCAGAAATTAAGAAAAATGTTTGTCTCCTGATAATCCAGTGTAAGTAATTTTAAAATAGTTGAGACTGAACACATCAAAGCATATATGAGACATTTTCTAAAATATTCTTCAATATTGTAGTCTCAGCATCCTTTATGCAAAAATAGTTCACAGAATTTTCTCTAATATTCTATATTTCATATACAGGTTAAAGGTTTTCTGAACTCTTTCTTTTTCTTATTAAAATACTGAACTTACTAACACTATATGGAAGCCCTGGAGAGATCAGCATTGTAAAATGTGAGACCTCTGCCTGCACCCACTCGTGTAAATGAACCTATTAAGTACACACTTCACAACCTAAGCAAGATAACTATTTTAGTATTTAGCTTCAGTAGTCACAACGGACTAGGAACTGTACCTCATATGTCATAAGTTACACTGTTTTTAATGTTTCAAAGTGACTTTTCTACATAAAAAGGTTTTGGAGTATTTTGGAATATTATTCTACCCAAGCACTGTTGTGCTTATTTCCCTCCGAGTTCAGCTGGTGAGGTTTTTATGGCATTTACTCTTAAATTTATATAAATTGGAAAGTCTCCCCTAACCTTTAACAACGTGAAAGCTAGTATCTGTCTGAAGCCAGTTGCCTAGACTACTGTCTGGACAAGGGAAATGTATAGACACCTGCAGAGAGTCATTCTTGCCTTCATTTGGAATGGAACAATATGCCATCTGGGGATGTGGAACCTGCTAGCTTTGGCTACACTTGATTTATTAGATAATTAAACTTAGATGAAAGAAAATCTCATACATGATTTTAATTTATTTTTGCTCAACTAAAGAAGTCTTGATCCAGCTTTGTATGGCTAGTCTTTAATTTCAGGGTTATTATTGTTAGTGCTTGTCTGTTTCAGTGATTCAAATACTTGGACAAACCATAAATATTGTATAGTAAGACAGAACTTATAAAATACAGGTGTCTGATTTCAAGCATCTGCATGTAGTTACAAAAGTAGCATTGACCTGATTTTCAGAACTAGAGCACTGCTGGTTGTGCCAACAAAAATAGAGCATGCTGACGCTTTCTCAGAAACTGGTTTTCAGCATATGATCTCCAAACTCGTGCTCTGAGGTATGTGGTGATAGGGGATTGCTTTTCAGTTTTCATTTCCAGAGCTATTGTCTGGCTTAATAATATTTGTTACTCTAATCTGTGGAAGAAGACGTGTTCATTCCACTTTTAGTCTTGCTGTGCCTCTCTGCTATGAGGGATACAGGGCTTTTTTGTCATGTGAGCTTCATAGCTAAATGAGTTTTGCAGGAAAAAGGAAAAATTGCTATTAAAGTTTTAAGAAGGAGCCAGTAAGATGAGCTTGTGCTTCACCATTCAGCACTAGTCCTTCCTTGTTAATCATAAATCTGTGCCTTCTTGCTTGTTTTGTCATTGATCAAAACTGTGGTGTTTGAAGCAGGAGCTCAGACTGAGTCATCAGTGTACATGGAGTGTGTGGAACTGAGAAATAAATGCAAGTATCTGGCTGGACTGAATTAAAATGGCCTTGCCCAGAACCCAGTTAGGAATTTTATGTCAGGCATGCTGCCTTTGTGCTCCCACCCATCTTCAAGCAGCACACAGCCCACCCCTGCTTGCTGTCTGTGCTTAGGGAGAAGGCTGCTGCTCCCAGCTGCCTTTCCTCTGCACTGAGGAATGCTTTGCTGATGGACTACAAACAGCAAAGGCTATTTGCACCATTTAAGCTTCTCCCTCATGATTGGAAGCTGTGTTGGCAATCATTCAAGATAAAAACAAAGCTAGTATTCTTGAAAATGCTTTTAGTCAATTTATAAACGTTGTTTCTCATGATGGAGTGTTGCTCAGTTGTAAGCACTTTCAGATACAAAGGTTTACTTTGCAGGTGTATATATAAAAGCAAGATTCATAAAGTAACTTTACTTTGTGTAAAGTAGATCTATTATTCAGAAGATTGTACCAGAAGTTCATACAGGTTATTGAAGAATAGATTGTCCACTGGGAAGCATCTAAGTGCATACAAGGAGGAAATATGATGCATTACAGAGGCAATGCAAGTCTGTTCTGCCATCTCTCCTAGACCTGTTAGTGACTGAGAGTTACAGCGTGTGCATTTTAGATAGCGGACCTGGTCGGCATTTCTGATGTGTTAGCTGTGGGCTGTTGAACATAAGTCTTACAGCAAGGGAAAAGAAAGAAATTAAAACAAGACCAAAGCTTTGGTTAGCACTGTGCTTTTTAATCATTTGTATTCAGTTGGAAGTTTTTATTGGCAAAATTGGATTTTGCAACTCCTTATTGCCTTATGGAAGAATGCAAGGGAACCCTGATCTTAATACCAGTTTTTTACCTGTGACACAGTCTAACCAGACGTACTTTCAGAAAATGTATATAAATGTTGTATGTCAAGGAAATATGTATTGTATTTGGAGCAAATAATTGGCTGTCTCTGTTGCTTCTCTGCATTTAAGAGAGACAAGTATACATTCTGAAAACCAGCTCTATGTGTAATGTTACAAGCAGCATTATATATTCAGAAAACTGTATGGTTTTAAATGAATCTTTTTAAAAAACACGGTTGCTATACAAATATCTAGAAAGAGAAGACGCATAACACTTGAAAACAACATGTGAGCCATCATCCTGGGTTTTCTATTTATAGCAGTTCCTTGATGATTGAATCTTTACCATTGTTGCTGTAAACCTAGATACCATACCCTTTTTGGAATGAGTCAGGATTGCTGTGTTGAATGCAAACAATGGGTCTTAGGATTACACAGGAGTTGCATGTTAATTGTGTGAATGGCTATCTCCTCACTGTTAATATCAGATATAGAACTGAGGGCTCCTGAGGCATAGCACCTCAGCAGCTTTGGGCCACAAGAAGCATTATTGGAGTGTATTTTTAAAGGGAATATGTTCAGAACTGGCAGTGTGAATTACAGGTTGATCAGAGAAGCCTGGTAATTCACCCTATTAAACATGTCCTGCTGCCGATGGGGCAAAAAAAGACTACTTTTACTGTGCAGCAGCAAGTTCACTTGGAGATAACAAGTTTGACAACATTCTAAAAGTGTGAAGGAGAATTCAAATTAAAATAAAGGTCAGCTGTAGATATTTAAGCTTTAAAAAAAAATAATCAAAGGACAAAAAAATTGAAGTGGCCATGTGAAGATAAGATTGCTGGCATGGTGGGGAATAAAAAGAAGGGAAAGAAATGGAAAGGTGAACTTTTAACCTAACCAAAATAAATTAAATCTGTGTCCCTCAAAAACAAAGCACTGTCAGAAAAATTACCCTTACTAACAACCAAGCATGTCCTTAATGAGATCAAGGACTTAACCTCTGATGGAACAGGGTAACAAAGCACCTCTCCAATCAATACAACTCTATCTTGTTGCCTCTCTTTCAGTGTTACAGGATAATTAAGTAGACCTTTTCTGCAATGGCATTCTTTCCTTTAGAAATGATATTTTCGAATTCTAAAGCATGCTTTATATTCACTTCAGGCAACACAATTTGACAAAAATACTCTTGCCATTTACCTGGTTTCAAAGTCTAAGTATTTGTCTTGGAAGAGGAATGATTCTGAAGAATGGCTGATATCTTCAGAAGCATCCCGGACATTAATGATCTTCAGATGTTTTTTGTTTTGAACTGTATTACCTAATGCTCTCTATCTGTGGGAGAGAACTTAAGCAAAAATTAGTAAATGCAACATGGGAAGATGCTAAATTATTTAAAACTAAAGAATTCCCTTCCCACAAAACAACAATAGAAAACTCAAATTTCTAAAAATCTGGGCCAGGATAAAATAGGGCGATGTACATGTGCCCTGTGTTCAGTGATACAGTGTTTGAAACATAGTAACTGGTTTTAAAAGATCAGATATGCAGAAAAAAAAATCATTGCCTTCGTGGTCATGTGAAACAAAAGCAGAAGCAGTACAATGTTTGGAACTTTCCTAGTTTACATCTAGTTTACATGCTAAAAGCAATCTAGATACTTTTCAGATTTGAGGCTTGTTCCCATTGGAAGTGAACAAAGTCTTGTGAACTAGTCTGCTGACTAGTAAAGACTATTTCTGGCTTGAGAGAACTTGGTATGTGTGGTGCTAAAATGCTTCATCATAAAAATGGATTTTAAATTGCTACATACAGAAAAGTCATTTTATCTAACCCAAAACCATTCAGTATTATCAAAGAATAGTAATGTTCCCCCAGTTTGAAGGAAAAATATACTCAATTTTATTCTCATAATGATTTTTGTCATGCTGGAAGGTCTTACTTTTGAACAATGCTTGACTGAGAATTTTTTTTCCTGTGTTTGAGACATACTTATATTTCTTTTCTGAGTAAAAATGCTGGATGAGATGTTAGGAAAAACATGTAAATAGCAAAACTTACTTATGAGCCTGTTTGTTATCTGACATGACTTTAACCTTTTGCTATGTGTAACAATTTACTAAGCTAGAAGATAATTCCTTAATTGTTATGCCACAAAACCCCATATATCAAGTACTGCCAGATATCTCAAGCATTCCTGGACAAGTTCTCCCTTTGTATTTTTTTAACCTTTTTGAGAATATGGGGAAAACTTCTTTTGTACACAAGGTTGTGTGTTCTTACACACAGATTAACAAGCAACACTTGGTCAACAATATAAAAAAAGATGGGGAGAGATAAGATCTAGGCCAGGAAGGTTTAGAGATTTCTACTCTCAAGTAACAGCTCTTAAAGAACTTCTAAGGGAAAAAGGCAGGGTCTCAACAAAGTGAAAATTTTCTTCATGTTTTGCCTGTTCACAGGCTGTAGTTTTGTTTGTAGTTCAGATTCATGTGACTGTTGAGGGAGTCTGTTTGGATGAAAGATTTGAAATGTTGTGATCCTTCAGTGTTTTCACTTTTATAAACGTGTTTCTTTTGAAGATGATAATTGCATTAATTTACCAGGACTGCCTATTTTTAGAGGTGAGCACCTGTCTCTGTACTCCAGGAGTCATCTTGTCTCTTTTGGAGTCAGCAGGGTGTGGAGATGGTAAACTGGCATACATTGCTGTTCGGGGGCAGTGAAGCTGGCAGGGTGTTGGGGCATCACAGTCCGTTCCAAGGCATGCTCTGTTTGCAGCAAGACTTTCCTTTATGCAGCAGCTTTGCTAATTCCTGAACATTCACGTCCTTTTGCCTTTCTTTGTATGCTTCTCTCATTTGTCCTGTAGATCTCTCCTTACCTACACTTGGCACAAAAAAGGAGTAGTAACTTGATTCATCTAAAAGCAGAAGGAAAGGAACTGTAGAATACTTTCATTTCCAGTGTTTTCTTAGAGAAGAAAGATAATTACTTTTCAGTCTAGTCATAAGGCAAATCAGTAAGTACAAAAATACCTGCATTTCATCAGTCTCTGGGTGCAGACCCAGGACTGGTTCAAAACTCAAAATCTGTGGGATACACACTTCTGTAACACCATCGTCCTGGTTCAGAGCGAGCCTAAGTCACTGCTGCTAGAAGTTACTCCTGTAGTGAGGTAATGCCTCTTCATAGGTTTCTGTCATTCCCAGAATGAGTTTTAAAGCTGAGATACTGTTCTTTTTAGTATCATGTCACCTCTTTCAATTATTAGTAGCAGGCCTTCTAAAGTCACAGGTAGAGGTGATTTCTTCCTTCAGTCCCTGGACTGTTCAGCATCTCTAGACTGCATGGGTCAGTTCTGTTGAGTTTCACGTGTGGAGCGTCTCGGTGTTCCACCTGTCTCTGCTTGTGTGCATGTTATAATTACACAAGGGCCTGTTCAGATTTAGTTACTAGGTTCAGGATCTTGTCTGACACCTCAATGTTAACCAATTTGAGATTCCTGAGGTATATTTCAGAGCCATGTTCAAAATTGCTAGTTAATTAATTCTAAATTGAAAGTTTCCTTCTCAGCTGAGATCATTTCTGCCATGGAACGAGTCAGCTGCAGGTTTTTATGGCTGATTATTCCTATGTGCTAATGTTTCATAGCAACAAAGTGATGCTGAGCCCTTGCTGAAAGTTGGTTTTGCTCCAAATGGTCTTAAAATTCTAACTGAACCTGTAAATATAGCTCTTCTTTTTGCCTTTTTTTTTTTTTTGCTTTCAGCCTTGTTATTTGTAGGAAAATGAGAAGTTGTGCTTACTATGTGTTGTCACTGAGATTAAACTGTTGGTTTTCTCTTCTGACTGTAGTTCCAAAAGCCAGACTACCAAGTCTCAGAAAAAAGCTCTTAAACATGTAAGCAAGTAAAGGTATTTGTTGATATATTATCATGTTTACTGGTATTCCTTTCTCCTTATATATCAGAACTCAATTGACAGCCACTTCTGTTTCAAATGTGAATTTTTTGACATGTCACAGATGCCCGCTGAATTTGTCCAGTGGTAAAGATTGAGTTATGCTGATGTTTTTGGAGACCAGTACTGCACTGATGGACCTATGTGTACCCCAGGGTATAGGAATTACTGCTTTGTAGTCTTCGTGTTGGGATTTGCATTCTGACTCACATTCTCAGCTGACGGAGGGACTTGATAGAATCACTGAGTGCCACTGTGTAGAGCATGGCTTGTTCTTCCTCTCCTGTGAAGAATACACCCTTCCAAGGACTATGCATTCCTTAAAACCATAAGCAGTTCTGGAAATGTTTCTTAGGCTGCTTTTATGTGAGTGCATAAAGTTGGGAGGTGTGTTACTGCTGCAAAACTCGATTACTTGTGTATGAAACAAAGAGTTCTGCATTAACTGTAGGATTTTGTCTCAAAAGTGAATTTGGCTCACAGTTAAAGATTCTCTTTTTTGTCAGATTGAATAGACCAATTATGTTCCCACAAAGTTGAAGCAGGTCAGCAGCTAAGGCTGTACTCTGGGCTATGCTCTGTTGCAGGGATCTGCCATGGCCATAAAAACCGATGTGAGAATTGCATGGCTAGCTTCCAGCAGCTTTGATGAAGAACTCTTTTTATAGCTAGGGCAGGTAATGGAGTTCCAAAACAGAGAAAATTTTGTGAATATCCGTCCAGAGAAAAGACAGATAAAGAGCGCTTGAGGAGGATGTATAGGCCTTTATTTTTTAAGATACAGTTTTAATGAAAGCTTTTTAGGAGTTGGCAGCATATCCAAACACCTGCTGCAATGTTTAATTAAAATACTCCAGCTGAATGGAAAGCTTTTCTCCTGACCTTTATAGAAAAGCAAAGGATTATTTGACTTCACATAGTTCTGACAAAAAAACCCCTTAGTTTTTACAGGAAAAAATGCAGGTGATGAGTTCCCAATAGGAAAAATAGGCAGTTGTGGTTTTCCCCTACACAGTTGTTTCAGATTAGCTAGTTTTATTGGACCTTTTTCAATTAATTTGTTTTGATTAAAGTTGCACAGGAATAGAGACGACAATTAATCTGCAGATTAGAGTGTGATATATTGCAATACCGGTTGTTTATTCTCTGATGAGTCATGCCTGTGACATTTTGCTTATTATTTAACATTGCATGATTCACCTTTTGGTCCAGATTAAAACGTGTGCCATGTCCTACAGAGTTTACTTACAACTTCCAACAGAAGTAGAGCAAAGCAAACCACCTAGAACAGGGTGAATGCAATACAGTAGGAAGAAAGCTGTGCATTACACTAAAATCTTTACTCATTCAGTGAAGATGCATTGGCAGTGTGGTGAAACACCATGTTTTGTTTAAAACATGTTTATTCAGTTATGATTCTTTATTTATCTTGGTGTTGTGAGGCAAAGAGATTTTTCACTAGGATGAATGTTCTTGTGAATCAGCTTTGAAAGCATCCTAAGCGTGTTGCATGTAAAGCCGGGGAGTTGTGAGAGAAATAAGCAAATAGCTGTAAATGCAATGCAATCCATCTAGTTGGAGAAGTTGTTATTCACAGTTAAAGATAAAATGTGTATAATCTTGAAGAATGACTGGCTGAGACTTTGCTTTTAAAACTAAACACCAGTTACCTTTTTTGTTTCTTGCTGCCAAGGTGACGGAAGATCAATTTCAATGTTTAAAATAGTTTAAATTCTAATGTAGGTACAACATCACGTCTTCCATTGCCAGTTCATAAACTGGAAAAAAAAAGTCAGATAAGTCTAATTGTCTTTCAGTCTCCAGAACCACCCCACAGTTTTGTGAAAACCATCTGTAAGGGTTGTTGAAGTCTAGTGGGTTTGCTTTCATATGTGTACATTTTGGTATCTTTGCTGAATCTGTCCACAGCTCAGTTGGAAGTTTTATATCTGTTCACTTTGGCTTGTGAGGTTTGGTTGAGGCAGGAACCAAGAGTTCCTAAAGTCTGTGATGTTTGCAGTAGGTGACAAATTCTGTTTATCACTGAACTAACAGTAGTTTTAAAACCCTGGCAGAAACATTGCTTTATATGTCCTTACTAATCACAGGTCAGGTAACCAAGGAGGAATTTCTAAGTCCTGGTGGACAGGATTCCTTACAACGCGTAAGTACAACAACTCATGCCATAATTTCCTTATATCTTTTTTCACAGAGTTAAATCTTACAAAATGTATGATTTAAATGTGCAAAGAAGTATAAGTTTTGCAGAAAATAATAGAAAATGGCAATTTTTTCCCCCTTTCCTTGATGTGGAACATTAGGGCATTTTGACAATAAACTGTACCTGTCAGTATGGAAGCCAATATGTAACGTTAGCAATCAGCTAAGAGGCACCTTCATATGGCTTGTATTAATCATACTGTCAATTTTAATTCCATGGGCGTCCTTCTTTCCACTTTTCACTTAGAATTTATTTCACAGCATGATCAAAGCTCTGCTGTTCATTACATTCAGCATTAGCTAATATGGCTTTTGGCAACTCTCATCCCAGTTCCTATTAACACTGGCCATAAATTGAGATAAGCATTGTGCCAAAACATTTCAGGATTACCTAATGGTAGCATAGAGATGGGTTTATTATCATGCTACTTTGAAGACTGTTGGGTTACTGCAAAATTAACCATTAAGAGATACTTATGACCTCCAAGACAAATGCACACCTACAGTGATTTTTTTCTTGTCTTCTGAATTGACATTAAACAAATGTGAGAAAAATCTTGTTCCTGTAACAGGTCTGAAACACTTGTTTGTGTAAGCTCTAGTTTTATAGAGGTTTTATACAGACAGTTTTGCAAGTGTACTGTATCATGTAATATTTTGGGTCACAGAACGTGCTGTGTTTGTACAACAAGATTATTAGGGCAACTGGTTTTTTTCCCAAGTTGCAGTCAGTTAGGGGTCTGTATAGAAGACTGATACCAGAAGACCTTTTATTTAGAATCTTTTCTTTCGGCAGGTGTTTCTAGAACTTGCTGAATGCTTAATTTGTAGTGATAGATACAAAAATGACAATTTCCCTGGAGAGAGGGGGAAATGCTGCTTGGGTATGTAAGTAAAGCACCCTCTCTACTAGCACTTGGCCCTCTTTTTTTCATACTTCATTCTTGAAGAAGTAATCTGAAGGTAGGCTTAAAATTCCAGTGTAAAAAATATATTAAAAGCCTTGAATAGATATGTACATGGTGAGAAGTAATGAACTAGTGACTTTTTTTCAGTGCCAGGTAAGTTGGTGACAAAATTTCTGTAGATTTTGGGCTGCCTCACATATTAATTGTTGTTGTTGGAGAAAATTACAAAGAATAGTTGGGCTTCTAAATTTTTTCAAAATATTTAATAAAACCAGGTAATGCTTCAGTTCATTACTGGCTGAATATGACATGTAACAGCTGTGGTTTAAACACTAGTAAAAATAAGTTATAAATAATTACAAAATTTGTTTTTAAAAAACCCGTTGAATTACAAGAAAGCATAATGGTGCTGTAAGACAGAAAAATAGTCACAATTATGTAACTGACCAGATTACTTGTGCTTTTGCGTTTATTGAGTGTATCTTTTGATGGAATATTTATTTATTTATTTGACTTCCCCTGATTTAATAAATACTTACTTAATTGAATTATGTTTAAATTTGTATCTGGTTTAAATACTTTCTAGGGCTTCCCAAAAGCAGGACTAAGTTTCAGAAATAGAGCTGGCTTCCTATTCTTGCTTTCCAACCAGTCTTGTAGAGATCTTTTAGAACACGGAAGACGAGTACAAAAATATGCAAGGGCAGAAGAGACCAGCTTCCTTTACTAGGAGTTGATGTTTGCAGTATTTTATTTTTTGCTTTGTTTAATTCATTGCTTCTGCAGTTGCTTCCTGGAAACATGAGCACAGGATCTGTTTCCTTAAAGATTATCTTAACCTTTTTTTTTAAATCAAAAAAAACCCTTTCTTGTTGTCTTACACGTTAGTCTCTTGCTCAGAAGTGCTGGTCTGGAAATGTCTTTTTTTTTTCTTTTCCTTTTGATAGTATATGAAACAATTGTAGTATTCAGAATACATTTACTACTTCTGAGGGAAACCAATTCAATAGTCTTAAGGCATAAGACAGACTTATCCAGAAAGAGGTGTGTTTCAGTGCTAAAATGAACCCAGATTGTCGTGATGCAGCTTAATACTTACAGTTGAAATATACCTCAGAACTGCCTGCTGTCTTTTTCAGCATAGATTTCTACTAGTGACATTTTACAGTGGATTGGTAATAAAAAATATAGACCAGGATTTCTGCACTACCTAAGACAGTTTGTGAAGTGTAAATGCAAGGAGACGCCGTGCAAGCTGGCATTCTTCCTTTCAAACTCATGAACTTACTAAGTTGCATTCAGCCACCTCTAGGAAAAAAAAGAAAGCATTGTGATTCAGCCATTCAGTTTTAAGATTCAGACTTGGGCTTTTTCAGGCTTAAATGTTTCTCTGAACCTGAGTATATTCATAGATATGCTTAACACTAAACATAAGCTTAAGTACACCATTGAGCAGGTCTAGGTTTCAAATGTGCTAGTGCAGTCAACAGAAGATGGGTGATCTGCTCGTGCCCTTCTGACAGTCTGTGAAACGTTCAGGCAGAAATGGAGCTGCCAGGTTTCCTTGGGCAGCCTTTGTGTGTGTGCTCAGGATGTGAGAGGAGGAAACGGATGTTCTGTTACGGATGATAAACGGACCAGATAATGCTGTCTGCTCACACTCCCCAACACGTTTTGCAATAAGCTTCTTCCCACTTCCACCTACCTCAGCCACATTTTAATGGGACAGGCTGAAGCTCTCCCTGCTGGATGGGTTCTGTTAAGTTTGGCGTTTTGGGGTTTTGTATTTAAAATAAATGCCTTCCACTTTTTGTGAAAGTTGAAAATCTATAGGTAAAGTAATAAATATAGGCTATTTATAAATATATAAAAATAAGATTATTGTTACATTGAGGCATTGTATCTGTGCTCTGAGGTAGCAGTGCACAGGCTGACAGAAGTTTCACTCTGATCTAAAGAATGTGCTTTAGGATGCTCCTATTAGAGAACTGTCCCAGCTTGGTAAAGACACAAGCTTCTGAAACATCTCTGGGTTATGTGCTTTGTAGTGTCTTAAAGAAGCACATCAGGTGTAAGTGCATGAATTTTCACCTATACTGAGCATACTCCAGTTGAGAACTGAGACACATTTCACTGTGCTGGAGTGGCAAGAGGCATTGGATCTGAGGCAGAAAGCCTGCACTTCCATCCTAGTATTTCCCTGGAGTTTCAGCAGGAAGGAGGCTGAAATGAGGGAGAAATGGGCTGTGCTGCTTTGGGAATAAATAAATAGGGCAGATGGAGCTTACAGATGGTGACAAGTGTTAGGATTGTGAGTGTGTGCATGTGGATGTTTGTGGAAGAGAAGATTAATGGGAGAGGTGAAGAAGCCAGGAAATAGACCCAACATGTAATAACTTTTTTGTCATTTCCCCTCACTCCTCCTCCAGGATTTTAGACATTTGTGGAAAAAACGAAATTTTGAAAGAAAAAATCCATAATAATATATGGCATATGTGATTTTAAAAGCAGAGTTTATCAGAGTAGCAGAAGAAAGGCCCTTTTTAAAATCCTTCAGCTGTGATAATTCTGTCCCATTACCAAGACTCTGTACTGAAGCCAGTTCAGTCTACAAGAGGGAGGGAACTTTGGTCATGTTTTCTTCTAATGTATATTGCAGAAATGTTTGCTCATAAATTTATTGATATCTATTAAAGACAGTTTAATGTAATTGAACTTCTTGAGCTTTATGAAAATTTTTCTTTGCCTGTATTGCTCCCTTGACAGAATTCTTTTTTGCTTTCCTCCTGCCTTTTTTTCTCCTCTCAGAAAGATGCAAGACCCACAAAACTAAAAACTGCTGCCACTAAAAGACAGAATTTGGTTTGGTGGGGTTTTTTTGGCTTGTTTGGGTTTTTTTGTCTGTTTTTAGTGTTTGAACATGGCTTACTTTAATGTCAGAATACTGTGATCTGGAGTCCTAGCAAGGAGGCTAATAATCTCCCTGCCTTCTGCTGTGACAACAACATGATTCTGCAGTGATGCATTCCTTTGGCAAAGGCCAGCAGAGGACAGAGGTTTCAAGTGAGGTGCCATTCTCAGGTGTTGGCTTTTGTGTAGGTTTCCTCACTTGTGCAGAGTTAATAACCAGAGACCATCTTGCTTCAGAGTATGGACTGGTTCTAGGCTGGACTAGGTCCAGATTTCTGATTTTAATTGGAAATTTCGATGAACTGTAATTACAAATAGGCTTTTGATGCAAAATTTTATTAATTGTCTCCCCAAGCTGATGTTTGGCAGGCACTTTATCAGCTAACCAGCAACACAGCTACTGCTTGTGTTCTTTTTTTCTTTCTTTTTTTTTTTCTTCAGTTGAGTAGGTTTTGTCAGGAATTGCTGTGGTAAAACCACTGTAGAAATCAAATTAGCTGTTCATAATTTCAGGAATTTAACCCTAATTTGCAATTTCTGTTTAGAATAGGCAAGATTGGGGACCTACTGCTGCAAAACACAGCTGCTGCTTCTGCTCTTGGTGGCTTTGCAGAACAGAATAGTTCTTCTGGCTCGCCAAGCACCTGGCACAAGACCACAAGAGTCTGATGTCACTGCATTTATTGAGGGAAGAGATTCAGTGCTTCTTTCTAGCTTGACACGCTGCAAAATGAGAGGGGACTTCGCTGTTGGCATTGGAGAGCTTATAGCTTGTGGGAATGTTACCCTGGGTTTTGCTCTCAGTGGAATAGTCCTCTTGTGACCATGAAGGGCATGTTCTTGGAAACAACACTGCTTTTTAATGGTTGCAGCTAGAAATAATGGTTGGGTTTGCAACCTGATTTCAACAGAAAAAAACAAACCAAAACAAAAAAAAACACAAACCAAAAACCAGCTCTTAAGAAGAAATTTTTAGTATTGAACAAATACATTTGCACTAGTGTAGTCAATTTGGATGAACTTTAGTATTTTGGTTTTATAACATATTCATACTAGCATTAATGCCATGAAGACTAATCTTGTTGTCTTCTAGTGATTTATACTATACTCCTAAAACATTTCTTTTTTGAAAGCCGGTGTCTGCTTTTTGTGGATCTGACTTCCAGGAGTTCTGCTAAACAGGACTGAGGAATCGGTATGGGAGTGTGACTGATACAATGAACTTAACTACTCGACTCCCTACTTTTTCCTTCAATTTCTCATGAATAATACTTACATTTCCTTTGTTGAGTTATAATTTCAAAATGAAATGTAAACTGTTAATAAAATAGATCCATTTATTTTCAAGAGGTTTCATGGATCACATGACCCAGATTCATAATTTCTGCCTTGACAGTTTTATTAATACTGTTCCAAATTTGCAAATAAAAACAGCTGGGAAAATTATCCAAGGGAAGCTGTTTATCTGATGTCTTTTTTCAGGTTCATGGGAGTTATGAGGTGGGCTTGAACTCAATTTGCAGTCTGTTGAGTCCAAGGTGTTTTCTGAAGTCACAGGTCTTACACACAGGGGCATCCCCCACAGTCTGGGCACTTTATGACTGGTAAAGCTTTGTTTTCATTGGAGGGAAAAGAACATTAAAAAGCCATTCAGAGGAGTAAGCCAAAGGTCTACCTAACCCTGTAATTTTTAAATTTTTTTTTTATTTTTTTTTTTTAAACAATGGCCCTTAGTGGATGCCTAGGAAAGGCATGACAGTGGGGCAGGCAAAAGTAGTGACTTCCCATGTCTGTACTCCAACTTTTAATTCCTCACTGGCTTGAAGACTGAGAGAGAGGTTCTACATTTGTGTTTAAGATTGTATCCTTGTGTTTGTTGGCTGAGTTGTGCTGGCATGAACTAATTTCTGACAAGCATCTAGTTAGTTAATATTGCAACAAAACTCGTCACATAGTGAAGCAATTAAAACACCTTGCCTTTCTAAATTCATTTGAAAAGATACAATGTTTTCCAAGACTGCAATATGCAAAAATACTACAGTATTTTTGTTGGGTTTTGTTTTGGTTTTGCTAGATGTCTCTTCTATTCCTTCCTCACCTGTATCAAAAATGGGAAAAAGTTAGTCTCTATCCTCCATATTATTTATATTTCCTTGAAATTATTTGTTGTATTTTCTTAAGAGCTGTTTGGATTTGAAACTACTTTGAAGTCCCTATGTAGAGTTACTCACTTGGCTTATGTTTTTAAAACTCCTCAAGAGGCAGTGCTTGAATAATTACAGATGCAAACTTTGATTTTTCACTCCTTAATACGATTTTAAAAATACTTTTTTGTTGTTGAGCAATGTGAGATGAACCCCAGTGCAAAGGACTTTAGGCATCTAGAAGTGGCATCATGTGATGCTGAGTGTGTGATTGAACTATCCATTGTAACTTTTCAAATAAACATCCTTCTCCAAATGCCTTAATTTTTGTTAATTTTCTCTTAAGCATAAGATTTTAGCCCAAATCTGTTATTTAGTTTTGAGTATTTCCCAGTTTGATCTCTCTTTTTTTTTTTTTTTTTT
>VXBB01005517.1:1326086-1413295 GCA_013399915.1 Illadopsis cleaveri | reverse complement strand
TTTTTTTTTTTTTTACATTTACATACCAAAATTCTGTGGATTATTTTCTCCCCTTCAGCCTGTGATCATTTATGACTATTCTGCATAGGAGTGTTGTTTGTCTTGTTCAGTTAGTGTCTTCAACATTTTACCTTTTTCCAGTTAAAAGGTTCCTCCAAAGCTGACTCTGATACATGTTTTATTGCTGTGTGTTTCTAGCTTAAACCAACATTATTTGCTATCATTTTTCTTTTTGGAAGAAAAGTTTCTTAGTAGCAGACAGTATTAACTACAGGGAGACAAGAAAATCTAAATGAATGAGGGAATGTTGTGATTGACGTGATTTTTTTAAATAGTGTGGTTTTAACCATTGCATTACACAGCAATCGATGCCAGTTGATTCATTGATGTTTTAGTCTTTGTGTTTTCATAGTATCAATTTTCAGCCTTCCTTTCACCTCTTTAAAGAAACTATTATTCCTTGTAATGTTTATTTCCTAGACCTACTGTGTTTCTGCAATACATTTTAAGAAATATTTTAACATATGGCTCTTTGTCATTGTTCTGTTACCATAATCTGACTTTTTACATTAACTCTTATATATTAGCTTGTTTAGAGTTTCACCACAACTCCTGTGAAGTCTGTAGTGTTTTCATTAACTTCTTGCTTATGTAATACCAGAATCTGAGGGATTTTTGGTCTGTTATGTTGTTACTCACACGCCCAAGTCCATCAAGCTCACACAGTTCAGCAAAATGGTATTTCAGAGAGGAGCACTGCTCTGCTTTATTTTATATTAAAAAAAAAAGTCAGGAATTTGGGAAGTAGCTTGGGTGTGCCATCTAAATTTAAGCACCTCCATGAGTATCATCATAGCAGTGTGAGCATGTGCTTGAAGTTAAGCACCTGTGTTTGGGTATTGCCTTATCTTGGTCAGGGTTTTCTTAGCTAGGAGCAAGTTCCTGCTTATAAATGTGCAGCATACTGTCAACTCAGGCCTTGATAGAAAAAATTTATTATTCAGATTGTAGTTGACACAAATGAAGAAACAAAACTACTGACTTGACAGCTGGCATTTGTTTTTGTGAGAGAGTACATATTTAAGTGAAATTTAAAGACTTCTCAGTGACTAGGTTCAACAGAACTTCATTACTGTTTTCTCTTAAATAAGATTATAAAGTTTTGCAATAAATTATTACTAATTTGACATCTTTTACATGGAATGTTTCTCCATTTCCTGAAGAGTTTCTGTTCATGTGTGAGGCACTTCTTTAAGAATTATATTTTACTTAGTTTTGTTCTCTTCTGATAGTCTCAGGAATGTTTTTGCATTTTAGTAACTTCTGTAATGCAGAAATTCTGTGTTCCTTCTTATCTTTTACAACAGCTTGTTTCATTTGTATCATAACATACATATATGTGTGCAGTCACATGTGTATTTTGTTATATTTTCATCTGATATGTATTTGTGTTTTTATATACATGTGAAAAGTTCACTCTGAAGCTGTATATACTGGGTGCAGTATATAATATATTCAATTCCTATACACCAATATTGCATTTTAAAAGCTATTATTTTATCTGGAGTCACAAATATAAAGTTCAATTAGAATGCTATAGTATACAGTGAAAATGGGATTACTATGAAAATAAGGCAGACTATCTGAGTTTAGATTCAAATTATGAATGACTGCAAACAGAAGAAATATGAAGTTGCTGAGGCCTAATGTGGTTATAGTAAGCTTTCTTGTACGCGTCACAAGAAATCATTGTTTATACCTCTATTACTAAAATTTAGAAATATTACTCTGTTTTCTCCATGCTTCAAACTCTATAAAACAGCATCTTTCTTTTTCATTTTTTTCCACAGCACTTGCTACTAGCAATAAAGTTTATCATGGCTTTTGTAATTCCTGATAAACCAAGAGATATCCAGATGAAACTCGCCAAATTGGAATTTGAATCTTTAGAGGCTCTCAAACAACAGGTAAGAGCATTTCAGATGCAGCTTCATTTTCTCTTAATCCATCATTGCTTAAGGAGTGGAGCAGAGAGTTTTAACCCATTTATCTGTCCTTTCAACCCAACAATGTATGCAAATCCACACCAGGAAAATTACCTGCTCCTTCAGACAGCTTGAAATTCCTGGTATGACTGGTAGCTTAGCACCTTATGATGTCTGTTGTCTTTGTGTGTGCAAACATACTTTTTTTTAATATTGTTAAAGGACATTTGCCTCTATGAAACCTCATTTCATCCCCTGGAGGTGTCTGTTATTGCAACACCAGAATTTATTTCATTTCTGAAATACCATCACAAGTAAACAGTTAACTTGGCTCTGGTATTAATCAGAAATTGTAAACAGTCTGAACATGTTTGAAATAATTGTGTTGAGAAGTATATACATGTGAGGAAAGAGTAATGTTGCTTTATTTTACTACTGTCCATACAGTGTTCTCATTTTATTGTGTAAAAAGGTATATTCTACAATATACTTAACAAACATTCCAAAGCAATTTAGGAAAATAAGGAACTAGATTGTTTTAATGAAAATTTCTGCTTTAACAAATGATTCCTTAGAGTCAGTGGTGGAGATCACAAGAGATGGAAGAGTTGTATGGGATTAGCTTCAGTAGGATACAGAGATTCTACAGAGCTGGTTTTGTAATGGTGGCACTCTCTAGGAGTTTCTGACTGTACAATGCTAGATGAGATTTCTAAGCTATCTTACATATCAGAAAACAAACTAAAACCTCCAGCACTGAGCTGCAGAGACTGGTTTCCTGATTTGTTGTTATTTCAGATATTTTCACTCTGTAGAGCATGGTTTTACATGAACGTGTTCTTTGTGTGCTCGACATGCACATGTGTAAACTCCTCTATACTATTTATTATGTGTGTAAAATGGAAGGTTACTTTTTGAAGCATCTACTCTAGCTGCGTGTGACAAAATGATCTCTTGATTCTGAACAAAGTGAATCTGTAAACAATACACTGCCTTTAGTAGTTAAAATCCCACCATTTTGTGTGATACTAGAACATCACTATTGAGGTAGTCTTTCTTAATCAGCCATAACAAACAAAATCCAAATTACAGTCGTATCTAATGCCTGATAGCTTTGTTTTGCTTTTCTCTAGTAGGTTGATGTGAAGTTACCAGGAGCTGCCCAGGGATCTCATGGGGTTTTTAGATAATATAGAAAGGAACAGGACTACATTTCTATTTCAGCTGCTCTTTCTCTGTTTTAATTTTGTAGACAGGCAAAACTAGGTCACCCACTGGAACATTAAGGTCCAGTGAATATAGTCACCTTTGGTCCCAGTGTTCCAGCTGGAATATAGTCTCTTTCAATATGAGTGTGCAAGTCAGCAGTTAGGTCTTCATCTCCTATCCTGGCATCTGTGCATTCCTACAATAATATATGCCTGATTTCCAGTTTTTCAGGGTTGCTTCATTAATTCAGTAGCAAAAAGTTAGTCGGAATTCCACCAAAAACCAGAAGCCTGGCCTAGTTCTCACCTATGCTTTCAGACTTTCTAAAGGATCTAGGAAGATCCTTGGCTGAGTTTCAAGTGCCTTGATAAGTAGTTTAAACGCAAGTGTATGCCATCACCTTTTTAGATTTCCTCTGGTTGATACTGTGCTAGGTATGCCACAGACATGTGGATATTTGGGCTTTTTTCCTTGTTCTTTAGTGGTTTTTTGAGTGAAAAGTATCTGCATTTAAAAGTAGTATATTGGCACTGCAAAAAGATACCAAAATCAGAAGCACATTTTCTGTTCGTGTTACTGAGAGTCAGCATGGTAATTTATGCTGAATATCTTACTTTCAAGCAAAAAATAAGAACAAAATCCCCCAAAACATGTATTTAAAACAACAGACATAAATACCTGGGGTAAATATGTTGTGGGATCACATGTTATGGAGAAACTGGTTTGTATACTTTTGTGCAAGTATGTATCACATTCCTCTCTTGATGCTCTCCAGACATGCGTTCCATTGTGTTTTACCATGTAATCTTTTTTAGTACTGCTGTCTTGGGATGTAGCTATTAGAAGGGTATTAACAATGCCATGCTGTAAACCTCTGAGATGCCAAAACAGATTAATAGGCTCTGTATACAGTGCTTTGAGAGACGATCTCCTAATACAGCTGCTTTGAACAGTTATATTGATTATGCTTGGGATCCTTAACTTTTGGCAGTGGGAGTACTTTTACATTTTCATTAATGCTAAGCTAATTGCTTTTTAACGTCGTGCAGTGGGACTGTAACTATTCTGTTTTCAAATCCATTTGAAGACTTGAGTGTCTATTTGAAAGGGATTTTAGGAAATAGAATGTCTCAGCTCTCTAATAGAGATGAATAGTCATCATTAGAGCTTGTTTAAAACCCTCTTCTATATGGTGAAAAATGCCATTAAAAAAAAAAAGGGGGTAATTTTATATTGGAATGTCAGTCTTGTTTTGAAGTCCTCAGACTTTAGGAAAGGTTTTTTGGAACTCCTGAAATGTTTGTTTGAAACATTTTTTTACATAATTTGTGTTGAGACTGTTGAAAAGGGGTACAATATTGAATGGGTTAAATAATGCGATTTATTTTGAAAAATACTTTGTTATGGTACAGTCCTACTGTCATAACAAAGTTTGTTAATGTAACTCAAGACAAAGTATGTCAATCTTTCTGAATCCACATTGAGGGATGTGCTACAGCTGTAGATTTTGCTTCAAATCTCCCTGGTATCCTTCAATGTAAAGAATGATAGAAGAGGCTGGTTAGACTCTATTTTTGGGAGGAGCTGGGGCAGAGAAGAAATTAATGTGAACTTTATCATAGAGGACTAAAGAGATTATGGATCAAGATTCTTGGAAGAGGAGCAGCAGCGACTCCTTTCACACTCCCTAAAGTGTTGTCAGGTTCTTTGTTGCCTGGAAGGAAGCCTGGATAATGAGCTGCTAGAAGTGGATATTGACTGCTGCCAGAGTGATGGGTCCTTTACTGGTGAGCATCAGGATCCTTCCTGGGGAAGGAGCCACTTGGTAAAGTGGAGTGAGGTGCCCAAGACTCTCCTTGCATCTTTGCAGTGCTCTGCTCTGTTGCATATACTTGCTGCAAGTGCAGAAGCACGCCATGCTCTTCAGTTTAGTTCTTATTTTAGGGAAGACTGAGTGTAGATGTTCCTGCAGGCAGCATGGGAACTGTCAATTAATTCTCCAGTGGCTCAGGAATTAGCACTTTCCATTGTACATGGAAATAATGATGTAAAACTTGAGTGAGGTCACTATTTAGCTTTTCAAGGCAGTGACAGTAAAAGCTTCAGCTTTTCTAATAAATACTTCAGCTTCTGGGTAGATCAAAGCTTAATGAAGAGACAAAAAACCCTCATTGGTTGGAGGAGGGTCAGTCCAATATCCTTATAAAAGGTCTAAGTTCCAGAAACATATGACAACCACAGATGAAACAGCATAATTTTCATTTTGTGGACTAGATCAGTCATTTTTTCAGGTATTAGGAGATCTCCTCAGTATTACCTTCTTCCAACTGAGGCAAACATCAAATAAATACCTTTTTTTCTGTACTGAAACTAGACCCAGGCAATAGATAGTCCAATTGGGGAAAAGTAATTATTCATGCAATTATTTTCAGATCATAAAATACAAATAGTAACAACTCCAAGATGGTGTATAACTAGTAGATATTTTTCAAGCAAGGATAAAGTGTTAAATGATGGAGAAATGGTCTATCTTTTCACAAAGTGTAACTGCTTACAAAGCATCAATATGAGCTCTGAAAACACATTTTCATTGATACGAAAATGCTCATTGTTTTTTGTGATAGTTTTGCATTAACACATCTGAATTATATAAATTGGGTAAAGATGTTTTTCCTTATAGCATCTCCTGCACCAATATCTGAGCAAAATAAGCATAGCCCTGATTGCAACAATAGGGAAATATATTTTTGTGCAAGATTTGGCTTTTTCAGAGTAATTATAGAGGAGAAAAACTGTCCTTAAGCTGCAGCAGAAAAGCAGATATGGAAGATTTTTTGCTCTCTGCTGCCCTTTCCCAATTTCATCCCTGTGCTCTTGCTTCCTTCCTTAGTGTTCTAGCCATCAGTGGGCAGTATCTTTTTAACAGGAATGCCTTTTCCTTCTGATCTGTGAAGCCTTTCAGCGCTTCCTCTGAAGATGCCTGTCCATCTGTTAGGTATCTGGTGTCCATCTGTAAATATTCCACCAGAACGCAACTCCAGACAGATAAAAGGCTCATGAGTAAAGGGCTCAGTCATCTGATTGACAGCTGTCACCATTCCTCAACCGGCAGTAATGAAAAGGGTCAGGCTTAGTGAGCACCAGCCTTGAAAAGATGCGTCCTTTATCCTCCCTGGTGTATTTCTGTTCAGAAAGTGATAAAGCACTGCAGTTAAGACCTTTTGCTCTTTCATACAGTATCTCCCTTGGCAGTTGTACCATCCATATGCCACTGCTTAATGGCAGTGGTATAGTCTGGATATCCATAAACAATTGCTTCAGTTGCTTTAGAGTGATATCTGGGTGTTTGTAAGTCAGTACTGTTCCTTCCTAATGATTTCCAGCAGAATAACAAGTTTTTTTAAGCAACAGTAGGTGCAACACTCACCAGGATTTCTCCAGCAATGTCAACTGTTTCCTGAAAATGGGTCTTGTGTCTCAGTTCCCTCTCAAGGAAATGCAGGAAATTAGGAATGCTGGAACTGATGCCTGCATCATCATCATCGCTGACCAGAGGCTTCTTCAAAACATGACAGTGTGTTAACAACCTTCTTTTTGAAAAGGATGGTGAGACAATGACAGAAAGAGACAGGTGTCTGTTCACCTAGGTGCAGTCATACGCAAAGTTTAAAACCTTCCTCCCTCCTTCTGCAGGTATTTTGTTACGTGAAAGTTGCTGTCCTCTCAGTGAAAACCTTCTGATTCAAGAAATTTCAGTGCCTTATCATTGCAATTCACCACACTGCAGCAGCTTTAATAATGGCAAAGCTTTCTGGTTTCTGACTGCAATTGCTGAAGTTTGCCATTTCCCCTGGGAACAGTACCCACTAGCACTAATCATGTCCTTTCCAGAAGGAATACACTGTGCTGGCCTGTTACTGAGTAGCCTCTCTGAGAACACCTTTCTGTAGCTCAGATCAAAACAGAAGTAGTGCTAACTTAAGGTCTTGTGTACTGTGTGACATTTGTGCATTCTCCTTGCACCTCTTCACGCTGTTTTTGTTGCAGAGATTTTCTGTGTAGTAGCATATCATGTGTTTCAAAATACGACTCTGGATGTGATGGGGCAAGAGCTGCTTGATTTATCAGTGAGCCTCAGAAATGATCCTTCTCTTTTCATGGGGGAAGGAAGAGAAGAGGATCTTTGTTTTTAACTGTCTAACATTGGAAGTGCATAAGTCGTTATTTCTTAACATCCTGTTTACTTGTCATGCAAAATGGGAACTGAAGACAGTTTTTTGTGAGTCTGAAGCAAACTCGGTGGATTTCTGCCTTATTTGATGCTATAATTACCAGAATTTAGAGGGACCTGTAGTTTCAGGACTGCCATCAAAACACCGCTAAAGCTTGTTCCATGCTTGCTGGCAATGCTGAACAAGCACAAGGCTGCAGTCACGAGGAAGGGCAAGTAGCTGACATGAAAAGATTTCATTCAAATAATCTAAGATTTGTGAAACAGCCTATAGAAAAGGCTGATTAAACTTGAGCTCAAACACTGATTTTAGGTTAAAACAGAATGTGAGCAAATAAACCACTTGCTTTGTATTTTGACACCACCCTCCCCCCAAAAAATCCTTAAAAATAGCATTGTTTCTAAAGAAAAAAAAAGATTAACAAAGCCTCATTTTTTTCTGAAGAAATATGCAGCTTTACATTTTTTCATAGGCTCTACAGGTTTGTGTAATCAGATATCTATTTTAACAGCTAATGTTAAAATAGAACTATTGCTAATTGTTGTTGGTTGCTGTAGGTTTTTTTAAGAGGCCAAACCTTTTACTTCAACTTCACAAATGCAATTTTTTTTCCTGGTGAATAGGCAGAACACTTTCAGACATGTCAATATAACATTTGCATATGTTTGGTAGGAGCAGATACAGTTCATTATATTTTCATAACAGTTTTTTAAGCATAGAAAGACTTGCACCCAGTCATAGAACAGACTGTGCTCAAACATAATTTTGACAGGGTATTTTAAACGTGAATTTCTTTAATCCTGGAGCTTGCTTGAGAGTATGGTAATGAAAGCTTCCTTCAATAGAAAAGTGTTAGCAAAACAAAAATGAATTGTGATCCTTTAAAAAAAGAAAAGTAAAACCAAGTTTGGGAAGGAGATTTGTGTCCCCCCTTTGCTACATTTCAGCTTAAGGTGGGATGATACCAAGTCTGGCTGGTTAGGAGTAAGTTAAACATTTAACTATGGGACCCTTGAGAGCTAACACTATAAATATAAAATTTTAAATAAGTATAATGAGATGGTAGATGATACTTTTGCATGTTCTTAATGGGAACAGAAACAAATAATGCACCAACTTTCCAGCAGATGTAACTTTCTTTTTCAACAACCCATTTGTTCTCTGTGGCTGTTGCTAGGGCATCATGTTCTATTTCCATAACAGCTGAGTCTCTCTGGAAAGGTAATCCATTTTACCTTCTTTCAAATCCTGATCTAGAGCCTGGTGGTGGAATGAACATCAGTCAGTTCAGTACTCTGTATTTGCCTGATGGCCCAGGTCACTGACAAGATGTGATCTCAACAAGGAAACCTGGAGTAGGGGGATAGGATAAAAACTAGGTTAAAATTGTTCCTGCTGTAAGACTGTTGCAGCTACATGAGACTTTCATATGTTTCAGAACCCAGAGGGGATCCCAATAATGTGTGTACTAGTTTGAATGCAAGGCAAGAGGTTATTCCACTTCCCATACAAATGAGGGTGGAGTGCACAGTGAGATTTCATCTCAAGAACTCTGGTAACAGCTTTTTACAGGGCATTCATGTGTCTGTAGTTACAGACTTCTAAATATGGTTGTACCTGTTACTGAGAAGGTGAAGGACTAGAGTGAGAAGTACAAATTAAATCTCTTCTCATGTTAAAATTCCATCAAAAGAAAGGAATCCCATAGGGTTACACTTACCATGCTTTGATAATGGGATTGTCTTTATAGAACTGAATAGAATTTGATTATAAAAAATACAGTATTTTTTGCAAGCAACTCTGGACTCCTACACACTTATTGCATTTTATATATGCTTTTCCCTATGCCACCTCAAAAGAGTTTCCGTGTGAGAACAGTGGGCTTTAAGAGGAAATGCTAGTTTATTTGAAACAATTAAACTTTACTCTGGAAAGCTTTCTCTTTGAGGAGGAAGACAATAAGTAGGATACATCACAACTTTTTGGAGATGATAATTTCAGCCAAATTTTAGATTTTTAGCTATTACTTATCATACCACTACCACCCCTCCTCCCAGGGAGATCTGTCATCCTGTCTACAGGAAGAGCTCTTTCTGAGATGTAACTGGAGACCAAAGACCAGGAACCCACAGAATTCCTGAAAAAGAAGAAAAAATTTAAAAGTGCATTCATGTCTGCATGTTGATAGTGATGACACTTGTACCATGACTGAGTCTTTGCCCATGCTGTGCAGCCTGAGAATGGTGATTCTAAGAACAGTTCTTCAGTATGATATGTTGCCTACCAAGCCACTGGCCTTTTGTTCATTTTTGATTTTGAAAAAATCTCTATTCCTCCTGATGCTGCCTTGAATACTTATGCTTTCTGTGGTATGAGAAATAGCACTCTGATATATATCTGTCATTTCAGTAGAACTTGTGGCAAATGGTCAAGTTCTTGCCATATTGATTAATTTTTATTCCGAAATGAGATGTTAATTGCTTGTCTGGATAACATAAAGAGAAAAATAAGTAATTAATGTGTGTGCATTTTGTTTAAATTCAATAGTGCGTATTAATACTTAATTGTGTTATATATACCTAACTGTAGCACGTGCTTTTGGTGTGTTGAAGTAGTCCTTGTGCAAATGTTTTTTCACACTTTCACCACAGAAAACTTTGTAAGGGTGCTTTCATGGACTGCTGCATCTGGCACTTTCCAGTATCTAATTCTGTAACTTCTCCCAGCATCTAAAAAGCTGATATAGTTGAAAATGTATTGAGAGGGTGATTTTAAAAAGGTAAAAATTGGTACTTGTCTCAGTTGTGTATTATTTTCTCTGTTTTTCAATCTATGGTGTTGACCTGAACCTGTAAGTTAGAGGCGTTATTTTAATGGGAGGCCATAGGTTACTTTATAATCACAGGTCTGTACAGACAAACCAGGTATAAGCAGTGTTACTAGTGTATATAAATACAGAACATTTTAACTTAATTCAGAAGGGACACCAAAATCCCTTAGTACTGTTAAGGACTGTGTTGCAAAGTAAGAGAGAAGACACTACTGACACTTTGATCTGTCCCTTACTGAATCCATGCTCAGCACCATCTTTCCTTATACTTTCTGCTACAAGTATGGCTTGAGCTTTAATCTCATCAGGGATCTCTTATTGCAAAGACCACTACTTTGACTGTCACAGGGTGAACCCTATCCTGCATGGCTTGGATCCCTGTCACACAGGTAATGGCACTTTGTGCAGTAGCTCTCCCAACTAATGCTCTGTACCAGCAATATCCACTAAGATGTTTTTGGGTTTTTTTCTACAGATCTGTCTTAAAGCACTAACTTTCCTCTCCCTCACTCTCTCATCTAGTTGGAGTTCAGAATGGATGGAATGGTTGCTCTTCCTTCTCCAAAACTGGGCAAAGACTGCTTTGCAGGAGGTTTCAGTCTTTGAATGCCTCTGTCTCTTGAGGTGTCTGTCTGGGGACAGCTGCCTGGAATGTAGTGCAAGTGATTGACTCTTAGTCAAATTACTGTTCCCTGGGAGTCACTGAGTTTCCACATGCTGGACAACATATGGCAACATTTGAATTTTGGCGTGGGGTTTTTCTGCCACTCATAATTTTCTAGAACAAATTATCAATTCATATTTCATTTATAGTCTTGTAATTTATGCATATTATTTGGCAATCCAGTTTTGTCTACTTGTCCTTTTTGCGGCTTCTCAAAATTTGTGATAATTCAAAAATTTAAACGTAGTCAAATTTTTGCTGAGGAAAACCTTCCAAGTGAACAGATGGATATGAAGCAGCTTGGTCCAACAAAAGTGGTTTTATTTGTTCTAACTCCATTTTATTAGAAGGCTTCTGCAAACTTTACATATGCTCATCCATGTCAGCTGAAAAAGAAACATATCTGATGTAAGTATCTCTGTTGTATCAGAGTAGACACCACCCACTTGTTCATAGAGAGTAGCAAGTATGTGTTCTGTATCAGTACCTGTTTTCTAGGACTTGCTGTATCCATGATACAAGGAATTTTTAGAACAGACTGTAAATAATTTTGCCCTTTACCAGCGTGCAGGCTGACACCTAGACTGTATTTAAACATGTTCTTTAAGAGTTCGTGATTTCTCAGCATTATAGTCTGGCGTAGTTTGAAGGGACAGATAGAAGTCATCCAGCCCACATCCCCATGTTGAGCTTGTTGGTATAACTGAAGCTTCTTGTAGACTAGGAAAGGTCATATTTTTAAAATAAACACTTCCTGCAAAGTGGCATTTTGTCAGAGAGGTTTTTGGAATTTTCTCCTATTTGCTTTGGATAATTAAACTAAAATCCATCTCTTTTTTTTCTGGAACACTTTGAACTGGATGAGAGATTTGCTTTGTGAAAAGGTGCCATGCATGTGTCGAAACAAAAAGCCCAACCTCTGTCACTAGTAGAGGTGTAAGCCCTCTAACTACAAGTTGAAGAATATGTATGTGTGGCAGGACAGCACAAGCAAAATTTAGTGTGTGTGTTTCACAGATATGGTGAGGAAAGTAATATTTTCACTAATGATTGTGTAACTGTGGTAGAGATACACTCACTGTTCAGTGGTGGACACTGCTTGACTGAAATAAAACTGGTAATTGATGAGGAACTGCAGAAAATTTGATCCCTTGACAGGATGTGACAGAATGTCCAGTGTCTGAGGAAGATGCAGAGACTCTGTGTATGAAAGGGAAGGGAGACTGACAGTCCCTTTTTTCTCTCTGTACCAGCTCAGGCAACAAAACCAGGACCCTGTGTTGAGTCACTTCACTAGAAGCAGGCATGAGGTATCAACCAGAAAGAGGTTCTAACTTGCTTTTTCTTCATTTCCTGCAACTGGCTAACTTCCTTACAAGGAGGCTGGTAGCACTTGTATTATCAAAGGAACTTGATTTTGGCATTTCTTAATGGGCCTATATGATTAGGGAATCAGAAAGGAGTTCTGATGGTGTACAAGAATGCAGGAGATGATGATAAGAGAGTCTGCAGAGATTAAGCTCTGATACTTTTTCCAGCTAATGCACATTTAAGATGTGTGTGTGAGAAGTCTCTCTTTACCACAGGACCACTTATAAGCCTTTTGTTGCTGTATCTGCAGTTCTTTTTAATACATGTACAAGTGATTCTCATAAATTATGTGACACTCTGAACCAGCAGTTTGTAACCTTTGCTGCCATAATACAGGGGAGATTATTTAGGGACAATTTCTTTAGCTTGTCAAGAAAAGGGTGAGAGATGTCATTATGAAAGTTATGTAGATATGTATTTGGTAGTGCATGGAAGTATAGTGGGACACCTTTTTGATTTCTTGATAAAAAATGTCTTGTGGCCCAGTGTCTGAAATCAGACATCACATAAAGGAGGCATGTTTTTGTATCTGAGAAAATAGGTGAATGTTGGTCCAGACTGGAAAACAAGGGCACCAGAAACAAAAAGAACTTTTATCAAAGATAGTATGCCATCTCTACCAGCATCCACAAACAAATGTCTAGAAGAGAGCAGGGAAGTGTGGCAACTAGGTGGTGTTCTTCCTCCCAAAACTCTCACAATTTCCTGTCGTTTCTAGCTCTTGATTTTTCTAAGACAGATACAATATCTTTGTGTTTAATAATCCTCAGTTATTCTTTCTTCCATGGTAGTGTTCTGTTCCCTTTTGAAGCATTTTTGGCATTAGAGTCCACAGTATCCTTCAGCAAGAAGTGCCACAACTCATTATTCTTGGTGCCAAGGATATATGTTGATTATTTGCAGATGTTTTAATATATTTTAATTGGGTTTAGTGGGAAAAAGTCTTTAGCTTTTACATATGAGAAGAGAAATTTGGCTGAATTGTCATGGAGGTCCTTTAGACTTCTGTAATACATGAATTTGAGTTTCTGTAACTTTATTTTATGGGCTTTGTGGAAAATATGTTGGCCTGATTTACTTTTGGTTTGTTAGTGATGCTTGCAAATTTGCTTTAAGACAATTAGAATAATCAAATCACATGCTTCAGGGCTTTAGCTGACTACTTTTTTCCTCTGTTTGTGTGTAGATGGTCAGAAAATGTGCATTGGTGCAAATAGTCCTCTTTCTTGGAGGCCAGGTTAACATTTTACTAACACAATGAAAGCCAGATTGATGACCACGTTTGGGAAAATTCAAGTTCGAAAGGTTCCTGTAGTTTCTTTTCTTCCACCCCATTACAGTACCTAAATTGATTTACCTAATCTGTTTCTTGCCACCTTAGTGGGCATATTAGGTGCTAAGGGTACTTTCGTGTTCTTTTTTCATGGAAAATTGCTTCATCTGCCAAAACCTGAGAAGTCTTGAACGCTGCCAGTTTGGTAGTTGTCACTAGACAAGGTAGCATAACTTGGTGGTGGTTGATCTCATGGGCTGTTGTGTTTTTGAAGTATGCTGGGCAGTTACACCACAACATAGCAAGTGCTATGATACTGTTTATTTTCTTAAAATAGCTAAGGTCATTTCTATCACTTTGGACTGGGACACTTAAAAGTCCAGTCTTTCAAACTTTGTTAACTTTCTGGAAGAAGAAAATACTGCTCTGATGAGCATATTTATGTATTCATGAATATATTGGGTTATTTACATATGTAACTCTTATATAAAGTTGTATTGTGCATCTGACATTTTTATTAAATTATAAATTAAACATTCCGTTAATAATTGCTTTTTTATGAGAGGCACTTATGTGCAGAAGGGTGTAAAATTTGTCTCATGCAAGAAGTACTTAAAAATACAAAGAGGTTGAGTCTTTCTGCTGTTTGGGATCTCCTATAGTGCTAGGGGGATGTTTTGCTTAGGGAGTTCTGGCCAGCACCTCGATAATGTATAGCCAAATTCCAGCAGCCTCTGCTTTCTGCCTACCACTTGAGTTACATCTTTCCTTTGTAACTACTGATTTACTTTATTTATTTCTTTATAGTCACAATAAGCAGGTTTTGAAAAGTTCAGCTGATTATAGGCAACTGCTTTCCCTGGAGGATATGCATTTAAAAGTTACTGTCTTTCTACTTAGGTATTGTGTGTGCATGATGTTTTCCAGCAAACATTAATCATACTGGATAGCTTTGAGGGCAAAACTGTTGTACTAAGATAAACATTTGAGAGTCTGCTTTAATGCCCAAAGCCTCTTAGCTTTTTTAGGTCAAATTATCTTGTATCCTCTGACTGTGTTTCTAAGCATGCTACTGCTAAATGCTACTTTTTAAATTCAGGTTCTGTATTCCATTTTTGTTGATAAGGTTAAAGAGAGGGTATCTCACAATTAAGGCCCCAACTTCAATGGCAAAAAAACCATAGTGGTTCTACTTCCTTAGAGCTGTCACTTAAAAAGAATGCTGGTTGTTTCATACGTAGAATAACATGCTTTTTGTGTTCTGCTAGTGTCATTATAATACTGGTTCAAAACGTGGCTGTCAGACTACAACAATGTGCTAGGAGTTAAACTTTTTGTTGACCAAGAATGTATGAGTTCAGTATTTATACCTAGAGTTTCTGGTAAGATTTTATAAATAATGTTCTCTGCAAGCTATAAATTATTATAAACAAACATGTAAAAAAAGCATTATGTACTGTGTGACTATCCTAGAAAAGACAAATAGAGGTAATTTTCTTAAAATTCCTTGTTTATGCATTGATGTAAGCAAAGATCTCAGATATCAGTTGGTAAGAACTGTTTTTTCACAGGATATGTTCAAAAGTTGTAGCTTTGTGAAATACTGGACTATTGCACAACAATTTTTTTTCCCTTCCTCCTCAGTGAATGTCCTTGGTTAATATTTGCCATCCACTCAGCTAGAGATTAAATTACTGGGGACTGAGAAGAAAAAGCACTTGTAAAAACACAGGTTTCTCCTGCTGCGAAACCATGGCTGTAGTGTGCAAAATGTGATTTTTCTAAAGTTAGGTTTACTGGCAGGGGATATATGTGAAAATGTCCAAAAAGCAGAGACCTCATCTGTTCCTGCTGGTAGCTTGCATGATGCCATTAGTGTCTGTAATCTGGGGAGCTCGGCGGGCGGGGGAAGTGAGGGAGGATTGTTAGGAGTTTTTTTAAATATCTCCTTGAAAGCCGGATAGTGAGAGAGTTAGAGAGGGAGAGCTGTCAGATAGTCAAATATCTGGGAGATGGTTTGGCTGTCACAGTATATGAAAGTTACGTAAGGTGTATAAGCATATTACATAAGAGTTCCCCCATTCTCCAGGTCACCGGCTGCTCTTCCAAAACCACCGCCACCCGCCTGAAACCAGCCTGGAAACACACGCAGCACTCTTGGAAAATGGGCATCCCTGTTCTCTCTGCAGCAGTGGCAGCATGATTGCATGAGACACACACATTAAAATATTCAAAATTAATACAATGATTTGTAAGAAGAACAAAATCGAGTGTCCATGAGAATTTTTTTTTTTTAACTGAGTATCAGTATAAAAGAGCAAATCACATATAGCAACTTGTATTGCAGTGGAATATGTTTCAATTCTCTGAAACAGTGGGGAGTTTTTAGACCCAGCAGGAAAGGCCTGCTGTTTATATACAGTCTGAATAAGCATTTCTTTTCATTTGGAAAAAAGAATTGCAGCTCAGCAATTTTTTTGCTAGTTATTTTGTTATTGCTAGTAAAATCTTCTCCAGATTTAACTTCAGTTCTCCTGCAAATAAAAGCATGGATATTTCTCGTGGGGGAAAATCTGCTGAGACTTCTTTAATCCATCACAGTTTATGATCAAGATCAAAAGGTGCTTGATGATGAACCTTTTCCATCCTCTGCAGCACACTTTAATTGCAGCAGTAAGAGCTCGATTCTTCATGCTTTGGTCAGATAGCTACAGCTTCTTCCTGACAGCGTGCCACATTTAATTTATATTACAGGTTAAATGCTTGAAATCACTGTAGTAACTGTAACAGATAACAGATGAGAGCTCTATAAGACATTCTCTTCCTAAGTTATTGGGAAATTTAATTCAGCTTTTCAAAGGAGTATTCATTTTCATCCCTCAGTCTTCTCTCAAAAACTGCCTCGAAGGTGGGAAAGGCAGCACAATGCCTTCATGCACATGGCATGGAATGTTTGTAAGGAGCTTATTCTCATCCAGATGTTCTGGAACACAGATCATGTGTCCAGAGGCCAAAGGCTAACAGGGTGCTATAATGATCACTGTTCAAACAAAACAGTAGTATTAGTTTCACTCTGTCCAGAAACAGTTTGCTTTGGTCGTGGGATAATCACCATTAAGCTGAAGCCTCTGTACCTGACCAACATTAAACTAAACTGAACACATTTTTTATTAGACACTGCTAATACATGAGTCCAGCCTATAGCCCAATTACCTCTTCTGCCTGATGGTGCTTCTCAGAACTGCAGTTGGGATCTGCGTTCTTTCCCAGCATTGCTGCCTCTGATGTGTTACAGTGCTGTTGATGCAATTCACTGCCAGAGTGAGGGGCAGTTCAGCTCAGACCTTCCCCTCCCAGCCTCCTGCAGAAAGCTTTCTGCTATTTCAGTCTGTTGGCTGGTCCTACAGTAATCTCAGCTTTCTGTGAACTCTAGAAGGAGACATTTGGCAGAAGTTACTGCAGCCTGTTTTCCTTCTTCAGTGCTATGAAACACATTTTGTCACCTCACAGTTGCTGGGATGTCAATGTCTAATTTGTGAGCCAATGCTTTTTGCTTTGTTTGTGCAAACTGAGTTTTGTGTCTTTTTCTTGAGGAAGATCTCTGTCCTTATTTCCCATGTCTAGGAAGATTGCCCTATGAAGCCATCCTGCAGTTCCTGTTCTGTTTAAGTAGAATGTTTCGCACGAACATCCTGTCCACGTGTAACTCACTAGTTCACTGGGAAGGAGCAAGGTCTCTGTAGTCAGTTTTTATGTAACAAAATTATACAATGCAATTATTTACATGTGGAGGTAGGTATGTATATGCAGTATGTATTGCCTGTGTTTATCATGCTGCACTATCATTTTTTACCTCAGCAGAGTTTATATCTTACTGGTTCCTTACCTATAAAGAAATGGGGAGCTGGTTGTTTCTTCTCCAACTGGGATTTCAGGACTGGCTGTGCACAGCAATCGTGGGTGTCAAGTGTATCACCAGCAAATCCATACAATATAACTGGAAGAATCAGTTAAGGTAAAATAGTGTTTCTTTAGCATTGAGTGTTTAAGTAAACGAGGGGCAAACAGGTTGACTCATTGCTCCTACAACAACTTAGTTCAGTACGTCAGTCTGTGGCCAGATGGTTACCCATACCTGACAAAGGGTCCCTGAGTAAGAAATAAATGTGGTTTACAGAATTGTTTGGTATAAAAATAGTTACCTCCCCTACCTCTCTCAAATTTATTTTCTCAAATTTTGTACCTGCTTTTTGTATTCTGTTCATTGTGTTTTGTTATGAACGGGTTTTTGTCTTTTTTAATTTTGGTGTATAGACTCTTCTAATCGTTCCAATTTTGCATTTCTCTGTTTTACTTATCTTAATATTTCTTGTCTCCATGGGAGAGATGTTGTTAGGTTGTCATGCAGTGAGTTTCCTGAACCTGATTTCGTAACTATACTCCTTGCCTCGTTGCAATTCACCCTGTACTCTAATCAGCTGTTAAGCATTTTGAAGTCCCTGTACAGTGAATATTTGGTAAACATCATTTATTTGGCACTATGAGTGTTCCACAGCTCTACACAAAGTGACAATGGAATTAATCCAGGAAAAGAAACGAGCTGAAAAAAGTCATTTAAGTACCCATGGCAGCCTTGCTCTGCTAGGCAGTTTGTTTACATTGATTTTATAAGGACACAAACAAAGAACTACGGAAGAATCTATTCTGAATTGTTCATTTCACTCATCACAATAATCAGTATTTGAACAATATCTCCCAGCCTCTCAAATAGATTAAATTGCATTTAATTTACCCTCATTATGCACACATTTTTGTTATAGCACTCAAAACACTCAGTTCTTGAAGGCCTTCATTTCTGTGATAACAGAATGTGACGGTTTCCAAAGAAAGCCTGGTGCAAAAAAACCTGAATACTGAAACCTGAAACTGAAAGTTGAGGAAGGTGGAGGAGTGACAGGAAAAGTAGTTGCACATGGCACATTTAGAAGATTTTGTTCCTTCATTTGCTTTTTAGCTTTGCATTGATACCAAAATCAAGCAATTTCGTTGTCTTCACAGTAGAAAAAGTAATGAGCAATTCCTGCCTTCATTATCATGTTGAAATGTATGTTAACTCTGAGTTCCCTTATTCTATTTGAAATACATTTTTATTTTCCTAATGCACTAACTCCTGGGCATATATACATGTTTATACACCTGCATGTGTCTCTGGGTTTGTACATAACCGTATACTCTTGTAACTATTTTTTGGTAATAATCAACTTGTCCATGGCAATTTTTAAACGCTAAATCATTCAGTAGCTGCTTCATTTAAATTTTATTTACTATTTCAGAAGTTTTTAAAGGTTTGGGGATTTTTTTTGTATATGCTTATGTGAAAATATTTTTTTCTGTATGAACAGTATGAACTGTTCCCTCTTTTGTAAAATAACTTCTATTTTCACTGGTCTTTTGAGATAGGGGTTCTACAGTTTGATTAAAAAGACAAGGCTAGTCATAAGAAATTTTTAGATATATTAAATCCTGGAATACTGAAGAAGTCTGGTTGAATTTCACCAGCAGGAATGAAGAATGCAGATTTAAGATGGGAAAGTGACTGATTCTTTTACAGCTGAGTGGAAACAATAGTTTCTGCAAACTGGATTGATGAGTGAATGTGCTGGGGATGTGCTTTGTAACTTTCTGACAATGGGAGATATAGAAGTTAAGGAGCCCTGTGCATGTGAGGACAAAAAAATATTTTTAACAGCATAAAACTCCTATAGCTGATTGGAGGTATTTATGTAGTACTGGCATTTTGCTATCATAGCTAGGACTATTAAATTACCTGCACTGAATATTATGTAGACATACTGGGAAAACTTGCTTTAGATGTGCCAGTCTCCTCCATTCCTTGAAGAAAGGCAGAGAAAGAGGTTCCTCAGAACAGGAATCTTACTCTGAGTTTCGAGCAACCTAGGAAGGAATCTGTTCCCCCCTCTCTATTCACTGTGCATGAAGCATCTTGGGACAAGTCTCCTTCAGTGCCAGTATTTTCATGGGTAGAAACCAGCTAAGAACTTGGCCCATAATTTAAATCCTGTTTGAAAATGGAAGTGTTTATATGTTGACCAAGTAAGGGACAAAATTAGATATGTCATGATTTACTTGAGGGTGAATAATGGGGCCCATTAATACAAGACTGAATTTCAGCTTCAGAAAATATGAGTGTCATCCCCTATCAATGGTCCTGCTTGGTAGTGTCTCTTCCTGTCCTTTTTTGTGCTTTATTTAAACAAAGTGGCTTCCCTGAAATGATGAATGGAATGTCTTTTTAAATGTTAGTCCTCATTTTTACAAATACTTTATCTAAACATAGATACATGGAAAAAAAAGAATGTATCCATAGAAGTAGAGCACTGGGTGTTTTTTTGCTTGTTATCCTATTTATTTTTTTATAAATATCCTAGATCAGTTTAAAGAACAATAGGACCAAATTGTATGTTGTTTGTTTATGCCTGGAGGTTTTTGCATTTTCACTTTCAGGTTTGTTTCCTCCATTATCATAATCACCCTCTTATGCAGAGGGACAGTATACAATTGAGTTTCCTGGAGAGTGTTATGCAAGAATATCATAATTTCCCAAGGGCAGTGCAAAATAAATAAATATACACTGTTGTCAGGGAACAGCATTGCAAACCGTTTCTCTTCTGATCATCTTAAAAACTTTTGCACCTGCACTGTCTATAAAATTAGCAGTTGGAAATTTGACTTCAAATTGACTGAATCCCTTGAAATGAACACACTAGAGCAGTCTTTGTTTCCAAGGCAACAATCAGCTCTGTTCCTAAGGACTCAAGAGGTGTTTAAATGACAAGGTTGCCTTCAGAACACATCTTACTAAATTTAAATTTTACATTCATTCAGAATATCTCCAGCTATGAAACTTTCCTAATGTGAAGTACAGCTCTCATTATGTCTTTACTCAGTCATGAAAAGAACTCCTACAAAATATATTCCCTTCCCAATACTATACTCTAAATATGTTACAGGTCATGCTGCATTTCCAGTTTCTCACTGTAACTATTAATGGAGACAAGTAGTGATAGCTATAGCTAAGATTAGATAATACTTTCTATTACATTAAACTACAATATTAGAACTATAGCAAAAATAGGTTCTGGAGGACATGGTAAAAAAACCCAGTCGCGTATTTTGGCAGATCTAATCAGATCTAATGAAGAGCTTTTAGCCTCCCCCAGAAAACATGTTCATGATAAATGATTAATAAATGCCTGGTCAGAATTTTATGAACTGTTTGTTATACATTAAAGGTGATTTCTCAGGATACTTTCTCTGAATGCTCATGGAGAGCTTTTCCATACCTATGTGGCCTCATAAACGAACAGTGATTTTTGAGGGAGAAGCATGCTAGCAAGGAATTACTTTTTTGCAAAGCCATGAGAAGAGTTAAGTTCTCTGTGTCAGGATGGAGCAAGTCGATGCAGAATAAATGACAAAACTTCCAAAAGTCAGAAGAACTTAGTTTCATGTGAAGGAACAGCAGGCTGAAGAGAATGGTGAAAATTTAAAGGCATAGTCTAGAAAGATAATTTTAACTGTGACATTGGTGGTTGGGGTTTTTTTTATGAAAGGGAGGGAAGAGTGCAGGCAGTATGCCTCAGATTCAGCTGACATGGAGACAGAGGAATTTGGTGTTGGGATAGGTTTCATATCTGTGAATGATTCTTTGCTCTCTGGTTACATGTTTTCTCTCATGAACTGCAGATTCAAATTCTTACCACATTTTGTAGATTTGTCTAGCTTGTTTGTGAAGAGGAGCTTTGGAAAATAGTGATCTTGAGGCAGTAGTATTGGGGAGAAGTAATTTACTTGATCATGTAAGTACTTCTGCAGATCCTTTGAGACAATTTTCAAATTACTGTTTCTAATTCCTTGGAAATTCGTTGACTTGAAATTGTAACATATTTAATTCTATTTATACAGGAAAGATTTGTTTTGGAGGTTTGTTAATCAACAGATACACTTCTGGGAGAGGTATCATTATACTGGTTTGCGAAAAATTTTCTAAAATACAGGTATTAAAACTGTGTAGCTTTCCTGTAGAGTTTAAATGGTGAAATGCACAAATCTGTTTCACTTAATTTCTTTTTAAAAGAGTCAAGAAACATGAAAGTCTTTATCTGGAATAATCAGCCCAACTCTATTAGATTTGTTGAGAGCCTCTCACTCTCAAGCCCAGAGGGATTTTTTTGGTGATGTTTGAATGCTTAAAATGCCCAATGTTTTTAAAGACCTTCTAAAACTTATAACAACATTAATTATCAGTACCAAAGTGAGGACTGACAGTTTGTCAATGATATAATAATTGTGCAATGGGACTGAAGTGAGAAGTAGTAAATTGAAAGGAACTTGGCAAACCACAGTTTTGCTCCTTGTGCTCTGGATTTTTATTCAACCCAATATTCCTAGCTCAGTCTAAGTTACAGGATGTTCAGTGAGTGAGGTTGCTTTACCTAATTTATTTTTTTTTTTTACTGTTTAATGGCAAGGTAAATAGTTCTTTATGTCTGCTTAGAACCTAACTGCTGTTCCTTGATTTAGATGATGTTTATTGTTCGGTATGCTCAGTTCCTCCACACACAGTTCAGAGTACAATCTATACTTAAGCGATGTAGATTCAGAATTGTCTCATTTGCAAATAAATGGTAGCTCTACGTAAGTCTTGGATCTTCAAAATTGTAATTACACTCACTGCTTTTTTGTTTTTCTTGTTGCCTGCCTAATGTATTCCTTCTTGTAAAGAAGATAGGTGTGGGTTTTTTTCAGAAATAATGTATGATAATGTAATCAAAGCCAAAGTGAGGTTTTCAGAAATGGTGATGGATTAAGTGTCTAATTTCCACTGTCTATCACTACAAATTATGTGTGGCCTTTAGAAATTTTTTGAAAAGTTCAACTTTCATTCATTGCAGTTGCCAGATACAAAACTGAATCAAAGCTATTTATAATCTTCAACCTCAAATAACTCTCATCAGACTGGCTAAGACTACTTTTTGGGTGTGCATTCTCCAGAAAAGTTTGTGCAATCCATGTGTTACTCATAACTGCAAACAACTGGAAAGCTCTTCATTTAATCCAGCAGGTGGAATACTTTATCTTGAGCACTGCTGGGCTGCAGAGGAGAGTTTTCAGTTGCCTCAGAAGAGACAAGACATCTTTCCTAAGAGTAACTGACTGACTCTTCTATCCTGCAATCATTTCTAAATGTGCTTGCACTCAAGATCTTGTCTTGCTCCCAAGTTTCTTCTGCTTTTTATGTTGTACAGTATGTTTGGATGCAATATGAGGGTATCAGTAAACAAAATACCAAATCACTTTTGTCCTGGGAGGCCAAATTTCATAGTAATTAAGATTCTGATGAAGCAGGAAGAGGTTTAACACACTCTTCTAAAATATGTTCTATAAGACACTTGCTTTCATTGAGCTGTCTGGTGCTCATCAGGCGCTGCATTTGCTGAAAAATATGGTTTCATATATTTAAAACCAGGAAGACATCATTACTTATTGAGTATATTATCACTTGAATTTACTGTAGTGAATTCAAAAGAGTGAAATGCGTGATGAAGACGATAATGCTCGCTTACGTGGCAGTCTTTCTGCTGGCTGTTTACACACTATACTGTAAATTCTGTAGTATCTTTTTATGCTTTTATGTGTTTCAGAAATCTCAAAGTTTCATAGTAAAAAGTCTTTACAGTACTTCTAAATATAAATAAGCTTAAAAATAAATCCTAGAAAACTGCAATGATCCATTTAATAAAATGCCCATTTTTATAAATGCCCTGAAATGAGTGGGTGAAAAATAGTGTGACACATCATGTGGGCTTAATCTGTTTCGTATAAATTTGCTGTGAAAGCTCTAGTTCAATATAGATAATGTGCAATCTGTTCTAAACATCCAGTTGTACAATAAGGGTAATTTGTGGGAGACAGTTATGGATCTCAAGAGCCCTTTCATCATGCAGAGTATTGAATTAATCTCCTCCTAAATGCTCATTCAGAAAGTGCCAGAAGACTGCTCTGTTTGGTTGCCATGGCAGATATTATTCTCCTGGCTCCTTTGAGAGCTGCATTTCTATAAACTATGAGTGTTTTCAAGTTTATCAAAGCAGTAAGTTGTAGTTATTCTGATTTTTGTTGTGGTTGACAGTTTCTTTCTGTCATATGCTTGCATTAATTTTATTCTTTAAAAATGTTATAAAATTTCTTTTTATCTGCTTGCTCTCTCAAATAGAACAATAACTTTAATTTAGAGATAAAAAAGGGCAAAAAGGCATTTTGGACATAGAGTCTTACAGTCTTTTTTGAAGATAAAAGTAAAAAGAAATCAAAAAATTGGGTACCTCTATGCTGAGAGACTAGTGAAAATGGCAGAACTCTGATAAATGCAGGTTGTAAACAGGGAAAGTGAAAATCAAGACTATATTTTATCATGACTGCATAGGGACAGATACTGTGAAGGAGATTGAACTGATTTCTTATACAATAAACTTTTCCATTTGCATGTTCTCCTATTGCAGTCTGCTTATAGGCAGCAGAACTAATGAAATCTGATTTCCTCAGGATTTATGTCCTGTCTTTCCTGAGCCTGTGGGCAGCTGTGCACATATCCTCATTAAACCAGTGGCAGCTACTCTGAGCTACAATTCTGTTTTCAGTGATGGGCTGTAAGTTTGGATTTCCCTTCATACACAGCTACTGATTTGTAGAAGGTGAAGAGACACTTGGCATCCTTGAGACCTCTGCAAAGTTATCACTTCTGTTGAAATTGGCTGGTGGCTGGAAAGTTACTTTGTGGTCCCTTGCTCCATGGCCCTTGCCCTTTAGACATCTGATTCAGGTAATTTTAGAGACAGTGTCACTGTGAAAACTGCAGATTTTAGGGGACACTTGTTGGCCACCACTGAAATTCAGAGACTTGCTTGAATTTTAGAGTTATTATTTAATAATAAGTTAATAATAACTTCTATAGTAATGCATGCTCTCAGTTCAAGGTATAAGATTACGTTACTTGCTTGTCCAGCTCCCTGTTAGAATTTGGATGACCATGTGCTTTGAACACTTCAGCTACAGAATTTTTTTTTTAATTTAACTTTGGTGTTTTGGTTACTCAAGATAATTATACTCAATGTAATACTGTCACTAAGGAGACTAACAGGGTAATAAGTCATCAGAGTTTGCCATGAGGTATTTGCCTGCATTTACTTACCCAGCTGCACCTATCAGTGTTTGAATTAGTGCTGAGCTCACGGGAAATTCTGTGGTCCTGACATCTGAAAAGTAACCCCCTTGTTTGCTACCCTGTTACCAAACGCTGCCCTTTTCTAGAGACATCCAGAAGCAAAGCTGTTCTTGGCGGTCCTGTCAGCTGTGCAGCTGAAAGACTCTCAAATCTAACTCCTAATCAACTGTGAATATGTGGGATGATACTGCTTTGAATCAGAGACAGTGTGAATGATCATGTGGACAGGCATTGAAGGGAGGAAGAGAAGCTACCCATTAATAACTGGAGTTGTCAGAAGTGTTTTGTTGATATGCAAATCTACCATTTACCTACTTCCAAGTCCTTTAGTTTAGCATAACAGGACACAGCATAGATAAACTCTTCAGGTGCTGAATAAGCAATAAAGCATTCATTCTGCACTGTGTTATGAATATGCACCCACAGTAGGAAACTGTGTGTGGATGGCATGTGTTAGTCTTCCTGAGAGAGGAGATTTAGTGTGTGCACAAAACCTCAGGGGAAGGCAGATATTTAGAGAATTGAGAAACTCTGAGTAGGATTATACATCATAAAGCACTGGAAATTGATTCACTACCATTGCATTTTCTCCTTAAATCAGATTTGTTTCTTGCACAAGATTGTGGCAAATGCCATTCTGGCCAGAACCTACAGGTAGTTCAGACTACCAACAAATCTCTTAACGAGACCATCCCATTGAAACAACAGCTGAACTGTGAAGGGGTGGAATTGTGAAGTGATTAAACAGAGAAAAATTAATATAAGAAAGTTAGTCACAGTAACATGAGAGGGTTTTCAATATGCAAGCAAAATAGGGAGTGGAGCAAATAAGGCCTGATGTGCTTATGAAGGATAGAGGGGGGGTTTAACTTGAATGTGTGCAGCAGCCAGCATTGCCTATTCTTTCATTGTTCTGCAGAGCATCATAAAGACAGGGTTTCTGCTCTATTTGGAGGCTCATACACTTCTGTGGAAAAGCAGCAAGGGTTGACATTTGAGAAATTCAAGAGGTTTTGTGTTCAAAGAAAGCTGGTTGAGGTCAAAGAGCATGTCAGTCTTTAATTAGTATTCAGCATCCTTTTAAGTTAGCATGGTGAATATTTTATATTCTAATTACTTAGTGTGTAATTAATTCATTACACACTATGCTGTAAAAACTGAAACATTTCTTTTGACAAGCTGAAAATAACATTTTTTATTATTCATGCAGAGAGTAGGATATTGAATGTTGTATGTAACAGATTATGAAGTACTAAAATGTATTCTGGGGTAATTTAGCAAGCAGACCAAGTGGAGTTCCTTTAACATCTTCCTGAAATAAGTATTAAGCTGAGGTGACTGAGATTCTACATTTTTGTCAGCTCAGTATAACATTCTGCTAAGAACTTTCTGAAAATGTGGGGCACATATTGCAGCTTTCTATGGGCAAGCATCTATACATCATTGCATGTGTATCGGTCTCAGTGTTGCTCTCTTATAGAAGCAATATTGTGTTGCTGCTCCGTGTTTATTTAATAAGAGACAGAAGTCTCCATTATGCCGAGGGAATTTTCATAGAAGCCAAATTCATTTGTGTACGTGGAAAGCAGCACACTGTTATATAAATATAAGCACATATAGCTGTGTGCTTAACCAAAAGAGTAAGTTTTCCTTTATGTGCTCTCAGGATTGGTTCTCTTTGATGTGCAGCTCTATGAGTAACAAGTAACAGGGCATGGGGTGACAGGTAGCTCATGTGCAAAAGAGAACACTGTTTAGAGCAGGTCTTTTGGGGAGATGATGTCTTTTTTGCTTCTGAGAAGCAGGCTGTCAGGAAGTTTCAATTGTACTGTTAGGCTCTGCATACTAAAGCATGCTTTTTAAGATGCCAGCTCATATAAAACGGATTAGAGAAGCCAGGTAATTTATATCTGCCAAAAGAACTAAATTCAGACAGATACTTTTTAAAGCTTTATTGTATTTTAAAGTTCTAGTAAAATAAATGAAAATTAAATGGAAAAGCAGGATTGACTCAAATAGAACATTTTATAAGTTAAAGGTACTGTAATACTCTTTTTTTCTTTCTTTTTCCTTTCTTTTCTGTTGACAACAAGTAAAATTTCAGCTATCATTTCAGAGCAATTGTGCCTCTGTCGTTTACTAGGTTATTCACCCAGTAATAGGAGCAATGCGTGCTACGTATGGCTATATATCCTCTGAAATAAATTGAAAACAGAAAGATTTCCTTTTCTAAGAAGCATTTGGAGAATCTGAAGTTTATTAGTTTAGTTGCCCTGTTTGGTTTTGGAGTGGTTGGTTGGATTTTCTTTCTCATTTACAGGTGTTGTTGACCTTTTGTTTTTTTTTTTTGAGAGTGCTTTAGTTCTTGAGTCTTTGTTAAGGCTGTGTAGCCAATCTATGCTTTTTTTTGTCTGATTACCTTCTTTGCTTAAGAGAATCTTTTTTTTTTTTTTTTTTGAGAGTGCTTTAGTTCTTGAGTCTTTGTTAAGGCTGTGTAGCCAATCTATGATTTTTTTTGTCTGATTACCTTCTTTGCTTAAGAGAATCTTTTTTTTTTCTTTTATCTGTTTTCTCTGGTGATAATAGTATTATTCATATTCCAAGGGTTGGTTTGAGCTTTGGGTTTTTTTTCTCTACTGTCTCAATTTTTGTTTCATGTGGAATAAATTACAGAACTTCCAAAAGTCAGAAGAATGTGGAATATGTGTAGAGAAATGAGCCATAGCCTGGTCTATCTACCTTGTTATCTCAGAGCAAAGCTGTCCCAGAGCAATATATACTGAAATAGTGCACTCCTCAGCTCAAGAGTCTGCAACCTTTCTGTGACCTCTCCCTCAGAGCAGAGGAGGCAACATTTAAAACTTGTCTTGTTGGGCCAGAAATTGTTATCTTGTCAGACACTGAATGTTTGGTAGGGTACTGGTTTATTTTGAAAGAAAAATACAAACCAGAAAGGACCATCTCCAGATAAAACTCTGGAATTAATTAATGGGGTACTTGAGCAGAAAGGATGGAGATGTGAGGAGAGTAATTATCTCTTTTTAGGAGGAAAAAAAAAAAAAAAAAGGAAGAAAAAAGGCAACAACTCTAAAACCCCAGGAAAAAACAACAAAGATGTTCAATGTGATAAAGCAATGACTTTTCAAAGATGAAAACCAGTTTTTGATACTAGAGCAAATGCTGTTTTTATCCTGGAAGAAAGAAGGCTCTGGATTACCTAATTGTGGCCTTCCAGTACCTGAAGGGAGCATAAAGGGAAGATGGAGAGAGACTGTTTATATGACCATGTAGTGATAGGACAAGAGGTTATAGTTTCAAACTGAGAGTAGGTTTAAATTAGATATTAGGAGAAAATTCTGAACTGTGAGGATGGTGGGGCACTGGAATAGGTTGCCCAGAGAAATTGTGGATGCCTCATCCCTGTAAGTAAAGGCCAGGTTGGATGGGGCCCTGAGAAACCTGGTCTAATGAAGGGTGTCCCTGCCCATGGCAGGGGATTGGAACTAGGTGATCTTTGAGGCTCCTTCCATTTTGAGCAATATTGTTCTAATGTCCAGAATGTCTGATCAAACTTTCAGGGATGTAGCCAATTAGAGTTCCTTTGAAGACATATTAAAAGTTTAAATTTCAGTGCAGGTTTAGCAGACATGTGCAGGCATGGTGACTCCATAGCTTTTGATAGGAAAGAAATAGGAAAAAGTGGAAAGATTTAAAAAGTTTTTGTCATTGTTTTGGTAATCTTCATGTAGGATATAGTACATCTGCCAGAATGGGTCACCAAATTCAGGGTTTTAATATTCAGGTCAGACTCTGAAACAAAAGAACTGTGTGTTAGGTAACTATTTATTCTGCAGTGTTTATTTAGTTGTAGCACTTAGAGGGCTTAAGCACAATAAGACTTCAGTTGCCTTAGCTCTCTTTAAAAATGCACAAGTGTTAAGTTCCTGTCCAGAGGTCTTTTTGGGTGTCTGTGCAGCAGGTACAGGTCACCATCTGCTTGCCCATGCAGATTTCAAAAGCTTTGTATAATTCTGCCATGTGCGTTGCTTTTGGTTCCCTAGGAAGAAAAAAAAAAAGACTTGAAAAAGTTTAGGCAGCGACACAGCCTTACATGTTCAAGGACAATTTTACATGCTGTTGGAAGAGCAGGGACTGCCCATAACACAGCAGGGATTGCTGGGTATTTGTTGAAGAGAAGTTCTGTGTTTGAACAGTTTGAAATAAATTGAATAATTAAAGACGTCTGTTTCTGTGAAAGGAGATGGGGATTGTTATCAGCATTTTCTTGAGCTGGTGGATTTTTTTTCAAAAGGTAAGATTACTTTTATATATAAAAGAGGAGCAAATCTGCTAAGTAGATAAGGTTCTTGTGACTCTTGGTCCTTCCTGTTTCTGACTTGAGAAATTCTATCAAATCAATCAGCCTGTCTTTTTCCTCTTTGGGGAGATGGAAAGGTCTGCTCTTAACACATTCTAGCTAACATTTGGTAACCAGTAGTGAGGTAAATTCCTAATGAAATGAAAGACAGGTGGGTTTGGGTTGGTGGAGGTACTGTTGAGTAAACCCAGAATTTAACTGGTCTGCCAGCTGAGAAACTCTCAAGGGGCTAAATTAGACTCGCATGTGGCAAGAAGTCATCTTTCTTCTGCAGGTGGGACACACCCAGAGCTTCCCTTACTTGTTTTTAACATGGTGAAGTTGAAATTACCAGACCAAACCATTAATTAGTTTATCCAGTAACTTCTCTGGGAATGATCTGTCCTGTTAATTCCATGAGAAGTATATGAAAGAGTAGTGAACAATTAAAACTTTGGAGCAACCATTAATGGGAGCAGTTGCTTACTTGCTGTATCAATTAGTTTTAAGCTTATCTCATCAATAGGGAGAATTTTCATATCTGCTTCACAAATGAGATTATTTTTAATGCCACTGTGAATCTTCCAGTTTGTTGCATAAGCATCTAATACAAGAGCATTTATAAGGATCATAGTAATTCTGAGCTGTATTTTGTTTTCTATTTTTTTACTGATCAGCAGAAATCTTGAAAGGAGATTCAGCCATTCACTAACACAGGACAAAACCCTCTTCTTTTTTTAGTCAAACCCCTGCAGATTTCAGAAGAGAGAAAACTTATTTAAGGTGTTATTTATATATTTTTTTCCCAATAGTATTGGTGATTATTTCCATGTCACAGAAAGATGAAACAAAGTCAAGATGCAAGTTCAGCAAATGGCAATTTCAATGGGATGTGTTTCTTTGATCAAAAGTTAATAGGAAGGTAAAATTGTAATATAATTACTTGAAGGTTATGTATATGACATTCACACCAAGTAATATAGAGTAATGTATATAATACATATTTTAAATTAGTGCTTAATGCTAATTAATCTTTAGAATATATTTCCTGCTGAAAAACTCCTTTGCTTGACTGAAGTGTGAATTCCCTATAACATTACGGTAGCAATAATTTGCAGTTCCAGAATTTCACAGTTACAAATGAGGAAGGCATTGGGAAGAAGATTTTCAGGGTAGCAAAAACCAACACATGGAAACCAAAACCTAACAGCCTCCCATTAATATTGTGGGTAATGCCCCTTTAAATACAAATACTGTTAAAGTCTTCTTTATGAATGCATTTTATTTATTTTTTAGATAGATAAATAGATGCAGTATACAGGTACAGAGAGCAAAGAATGAGAATCTGGGTGTGTGAGTTCTATTCATGTCCTTGGTAGATGCATTCTTACACTGGCTTACTGTAAACCACAGCCTTTGGTGTATTTTCTTAACACCACTAATAATTATTGTAATTTCCTATTAGCAGGGGAAATTATGGGCTGTCATTTTAATACATAAGAGATACTTACTTTAGTTTATTGAAGAAAATTTTTGCTGTGGTTGTGAAATGTTACTGTTTTAGAAAAGGATGTAACTAATGGCCATGGTTCTTGCAGTTCTGTTGATCCTATAATGGTGTGTCTTTACTTTCTGACTGTTTCCAGTGCCAAGACGGAAGCAGGACCATGTGAGCTCTGACACATTATCAAGCTCAAAGTGCAGAAAATGGATTTCTGCAGCTTGTTAATATTTTGCAATTATATGTCCTGCCCTAGCTTGCAAATTTGATTTGCCCTGAAGGATCTGTGGAAATGTGTGTTCACCTTCCATCTTATACCATCATATAAATTTGCTGTGAATTAGCTAGGTGACTCACTGGATAGTATTGACTCACTTTACTGATGCAAAATCATATGATGTTTTCAGCATTTATTTAGAGTCTTTTCACAGCACTTACTGGCATGTTTGTTAAAAATATGGTTGGTTTGACAGATGTAACAACCTACTTTATAAAGGTCTTACTATAAAATTTACAAGACAACTTATTTTCTCACAAATGGTAATGTTGTACAGTGTTTCTATAGCAATTGGACAGTTTTGATGTGCTACAGCTAATACGTTGAAGAGAAATTACTTCAGATGTTTGTGTTGCATGCTAGATAATGCATTTGTTGTGATAGATTAAAGTTGAGGAATAGGAGTGTGATGGTACTGGTAACCCAGGGTGTCCAGTAAAAGCACTTTGCAATGTATAACAGACATTCCAAAGCCAAGCCTTGAGGTCTGATAGAATTAAATTAGTGTGGCAATTTAACATGAATCACAATAGTTAATCCCCCAGTGCATGCTGAAGCTGGCACCATTAGCTCTAATTTCCATTGAAGCAAAAGAAGGAGGTCAGTCTAGAACAACAGCTGGACTGGAGCTGCATATATCTGCTCCTCACATTTATTTCTAGCCTTCAATTTATTGTCTGGCTTTATCCAGCCCCTCAGACAGAGCAGAGCCCCAAAGCCAGGCTATGCTAGTGGTACTTTGTGCTTCGTTTGGTTCCCACTGCTCCTGAAAGGCAGGGCAGGATAATGGGAGTGGGAGGAGGAGTGTGGCTCTCTTCCCACTGGGAAGCTGCCAGCATCCAGGGCCAGTCTTCTCAGCAGTTTTTCTGCCAGCAGACCCGACCCTTACCCACCTGTGAATTTGGAGGCAGAAGGGAAAGATTTCTCATTTTGAAGGAATTGAAAGTGAAAATAAAAGGCAGAGGGTACAGCTAGGACAGTAGAACAGCGGGGAATCCGCAAGGAATAAATATGGAAAGGGAGTAAAATGCTTCAATAAAGAAAAAATACTTCAAGGAAATTAAAAAGCAGAAAAAGAAAGGAGGAGTGTTATCAAGGCATGTGAAAATTGACTTACTCTGTGCATGGAAAGCCTGCATAGACACAAGGTTCATGTTGACAAAGTAAAAGAATAATTGCCATATGCATGACCATTTTTATAATCCTTCAAGTTTTGTTTAGGAGGTAACAACTTTAACACAAAGTTCTAAACTTTAAAACCACAATGTTATTAAAAGAAATTCTCACAAATGTAGATGTATTTTATATAATACATGTACTCCGCCTTTATGTATTGTATTGCACAAAATTAAAATTAACAGAAAGAAACTGATATTATAGGGTTGGCAAAGCATGAAAATAATGAAATTAATTAGTCAGAAATCATTCATCCATTTTTTTCAATTTAAACCTCATCCCAAAATCTTTTTCTGTAGTTTCTCAGTTACATAGCATAGGGTGTTCAAAGGCACTAAAGCAGATCTCAGAAAGAGAATAAATGCTAATACTCAGCATATCTCCATGTCGTTGTTTGTCTTTATATCACAGAGCTGCTTAAAATATCATCTCTTCAGACTGAAAATAGTTGCTCTTATACAGCTTTAATTTAATAAAATTAAATAATTTTTATTGCAAAAGAATTTCATAAAGCTTTGCAAAGAAATTGCTGATGGTATTAGAGGCAGGAAGGCACAGAACTTTGTGAGGGTCTCTGATACAGTGCAGGTAGCTCTGAAGGCAGAGCGCTACATCCCTTCAAAACAAAGGTGCTGAGCAGCCTACAGCAAAGAGGTTTTCTTCCCACTAATGCATTGGAAAAAGGGAAAAAGCGTTTTGTTCACTTGTAACTGAAGCATATAAAGAGAAAGTGAGAGTCTGATTTCACTGAAGCAAAAGAGAACTTTGCAATTGCCTTCATAGAAACCAGACCTTTACCCTTTGCTAGGTTGTTCAGAATTGCAACAGGCCTTGCAGGGCAATTTATAAATTTATAAATATTGCCGTACCTATAATTTAGGACTATGTCAGCTGTTACAGCTTTACTCATTTTGAAGAAATGCACTTAAAAACTACCAAACCAACCTTTTACTCTCCTACCTGCTTATTAGACAGTCTTTTGTAGTACAGTGTGAGTAATTCTCTGTGTACAGTTATGCCTCTTTAATAAAAATGGCACATTTAGTGAGCTGTATCCTTTGGGTACGTGTATATTTGCATACTGGTACCAAAGGCTCTAAAGTGGCAATATGCAGGTGTCTAGGATGGAGTGAAAAGCTGTAATGCCATACAGCTCCCCATCCTCTGCCTGTGCCTAGTTCAAGAACTTCCTGAGCCAGATCAAACCATAAATCCACCCTAACTAATTTGAGTAACTGACTTTATCTGATCAGACACGTTTTGACTTAAATATAGATTAAAGAGCAAATCAATAGCCTGTAATCAGTTGATACTTATGTTTGGCCCAGTGTTAAAGGGAAAACAATTAATTTCTTTCCATGGGTGCATAGTCTTCTCATGTAAGGAGCTGGGAATGTGGCAGGAGGGAATTTGCCTTTTCAGAGGTATCTCTGGTGAAGGAAGAAATTCTGTGAGTGGTGCCATTGCCATTTTGTAAGATATTTAAAGACCTATTTGACATGCTTTAACATTCGTTGAGTTGATTGCTTCAGAATATTTATAAAATCACTGTAACTAGAAATGGTTTACAGCTCTGTGTTGATTATTTTTCACTAGACTGTAACTAGGCAATCGCAGAGCCCTCACAGGAAGTAGAAGAGAATTTGTCTTTGAAGAGAGAGCAAGAATAAAAACATTACTCAAAATCACATTGTAATAACATGTGCTTGGGTCAGGAGAGCCTCTGCAGGGGAGGAAAACAAATAGGATTGCCAGGCAGGTCCCTTCATTGCTGGCCTTGGACTTCTTGCCTAATAAATTCTAGAGTAGAATTGAGAATAGTTCTTTACCAAATAATCTAAACATTGACTAGTTTTTCCTACTTTACTGCATTGAAATATTTTTTTTAATACTGTGGTAACAATACTTTAGAATTAAACTTACTTTTCATGCTGATACAACAGATAAACAAAGAGGCAAATTCCCTCCTAGGAAGTACTCCCTTTACAACAGTGGTTACTTTTCTTATGTGTCTGCCCAGCGTTGAAGTCTGATTTCTCAACAGAGTCTCAACGGACTTTCTTTTACTTCAGATATGCTGTAAATTTTTTTTTCTTACATTTTTCAGACATTTGATTTCTCTGGCATTTTCTGCCATATTTGTGAGGCTGAAGTTTCTTGCCTGCCACAAAGAAATGGGAATTTTGTTCTTCCAGCAGTGTGTTTGCTGTGTGGTAGCAGGGCAGAGGACAGCCACGCCCCCTGCAATTTTTTCTGCTTATTTATGTCAGATTTATGTCACAGATGGTCATTTCCAAAAATGGTGCCTGAAGTTGGGGTCTTAGTTTCATATCTGGAGGCTGATCTAAATTACCCAGTGAATGTCCTGCACAGAGGAGTAAGCTTATCTTGTTACTTGTTTTATTTGAAACCAAGCTGGGCTCTTTATGACTCCACAAATCAGAAAATTTGGAGAGAAATGGGAGCCCAGGGTAAAACTGAGACCAGCTGGGCATGTCTGGAGCTAGCCATGCCTTTGTCTCCACTGGCAGAGCAGAGGGTGGGTAGCACTTTAGTAGTGCTTAGGTATTGGGGTTTATGTGCCTGAGTTCCAGGGATGGCCAAATTTGTGTCCAGAAAGTAGTGGAATATATTTTTTTGTCATCTAAGGGTTGAGCATAATTCATTTTGAGAGACTGTCTCTATTTTTCACACAGTCTGTTCCCTGCTGTTGCATGGATTACAAGGAGACACGTTCATGCTCTTTGAGTTTTTCCTCTGCCCATTTTGTGGCATTAAATAGTTTAAACTGGTCTCTTGCCTTTTGTACAATAGATTTGCTAAAAGATGTTGGCAAGAACTGTGGGTTTTGGCCTGTGCAGTACCAGAATTAATGCTGTGTGGTCTCCCCTGGCTGAACCTCTGTTATATGGGTTTGTGCACTCGAGGGAGGCTTGTGTCTGTAACCCAGCAGGTTCCTTCCAGCTTTAAGCTGGAAAAAATGGAAGCACAGAGTTAGTCTGAAGCATATCTTCTGCAGAAGCTGTAGTGAGGTGTGTATTTTTTTCCATCACCCTAGCACTTTGTCACTCAAGCAGCGTGAGGAGGAAGGACTCTCACTGTCCCCCTGCAGTGCCACTGACTGACTGCCTTCAAGCCCTTCACCACCACTCCTGGTGTTGCTTCAGAGGCTGTTTGGCTGCTTTCAGCTGTCCCTCCTCGATTATGAGGCAGAGTGAGTGCAAGGCATGTGAGCTTAAGTGGTAAATTACTGCAGTTGAGCAGCCTGGTTTTTAGCCAGGCTTTTACTGCTGTCACAGAACCACAGAGTGGGTCAGTTGGAAGAAACCTCTGGAGATCAGTTAGTCCAACCTCCCTGCTCAAGCAGGGACCCCCAGAGCATGCTGTTTAGGATTCTGTCCAGATGGCTTTGAGTATCTCCAGGGAAGGAGATTACAGTTGGCATAAAGCTAACATAGCTATGTCTGCAGTTAAGCTTCAGTGTCAGCCGTATCCATATATTAGGAATTTGTGTCCAGAAGGCTCGTTAAACTCTCCAGGTGCTGGCTATTTCTCTTCCAAAGGGTATATGCCTGCTCGGGGACACCCTGCTTAGTGAATAAGCTTGTTAAACATCAGAGAGGCAGAATAGTTTGGTTTACTCATTTTCTCTTGATAGTAACTAGTAATTGCAGGCAGGTAATTAACATCCTCCAAATCCCCTGAGAAAATAAATTGTATCATTGCTCACCCTGAAACCATTACAGCATCCTTGATGTGCTCTTAACCTGGAGGCCAGCTGCACCCTTAAACCATAGTGATGTCTGTATGACCCAGGGCACAGAATTAAAGAAATGTGCAGGATTTCACAGCCCAACCGTCCCCTTTGAGATGTCACCAAGGTCATGTCACATTGCACATTTTTACATCATTGCTTTCATAGCCAGTCAATAGTTTCTGACTCCAAAATCTATTGACCAGCTGCTGATTGGGTGAGAGGTAGTTGCATAAGCTAAAGGGGAGAGCACCCTTTGGGCTGGGCTGGCATCCTGTTAGGATGTTACACACTCTTCATCAGGCATTCAGACATGTTGTTTAACGTTGTGTATTTATCTGTAACTTGGCAACTACATGGCCAGTTATGGTGAAAAAAAGTTATGAAATATGAACTACACAAGGACAAAAATAATGTAAATCTTTTGAGGGACAGAATGCATAAGCTATATTCTGAAGAAAATACTATTAGACTGTCTTGTGTGACTTCTACTATTCTTCATTTTTGTACTGTCTACTGAACTAAAATAAGGTTCAGCAAAGGGTGACTAGTACTGTAAGAATATTGTAATGAGTATTAATTAATACTTTGCAATTTAAATCAGAGACAATCTGAAGTAGATCAGGAAAAAAATCTTGGGAAAAAAATGTACTACACAAATGGGGTTGCTTTGTCTGCTATTCCTCACAGTGCTATTAACCAGGCACAATACTCCAAGGCACAAATTATGTGATTCTGCAAATTTCCCTGACTCTGCACTTACTAGTTTTGCAAGCCTATTGTTTCATTAACATTGGCTTTGTACCTGGTATTCTATCTTGAATTAGGCATACAGGAAAGGAAAGAAGAGAATTCCTTTCTTTTGCTCTTTCCCATTACTTTCTATTTCTTGCAGCAGATCCCTGCTCTGGGTCTGTGGAGTCCAGGCAAACTTCCTGTCACAATTCCTGTAGAAACAACTATAAAAAAATCTTTCAACCTGAGAGGGACCTCAGAAGGTCAGTAGTCCTACTTCCTGCTCAAGATAGGATTGGCACCAAATTTAGGCCCCAGGGCTGTGGAGGGTGGGGTTTTCTGTCAGATGCAATGAAAACAGAGACTCCAAAACCTCCCTGGGCCCCTGCTGCAGTGCTTAGTTATCCTTGTAGTGAAATGTTTTCTGTTGGGACCTTCTTGTCTTATTTTTTAGGGACCACTTCATTTCTTGTTCCCTGGCTATGCACCCTGGCCAAGACCCTGATTCCATCTTCTTGCTGACCTCCTTGTCTATATTGGCAGGTTTCTCAGGGCATGTGCATCACCTCCCTGCCCATCTTGGATTCCATAGTTAGGCTTGGCAGAGTTGACCAGTATCCTTCTTATATTGGAGGGCCCAAAACTAGATACAGTCTTTCAGGTGCAACCTAGAAGTAAGATTAGTAAATATTCCTCAGAATTTTAAATCACTGTAACTCCTTACAGTCCTGGTGAGAGTGACAATTCGGGATTTGTTTCTTTGTTATCTTCAGTTTAAAATTCTTCTTGCTTCCTTTTGAAAAAATCTGCATTTGACTGTTTAATGCTCGTGTGTGGCTTTCTTTTATAGAGGGTTGTTTCCACTGGGTTGCAGCATCATAGGGCCGTTGGTCTTGGCTCTGGGAAATGAGGAAGTTGTGAAATTGTTCCTACAAGTCTTTTATCATACTACTGAAGTAGGGGAGAAACTCTCTTCTGGAAATCAATAGTTTTCAAGAAGAATGAGGGGTTGTGCAGGATGACTTAACTGAAAATAAGCATTCAGTGTTACATTGTGTGGGGTCCTGGGATTTAAAACCAGGAGTGTGCTAGTATAGGGACTAGTTATTACTGCTGTCAAGAAGCATCAGTTACCATCTCCAGCTCAGGAAACAAACAGGTTGCTGGAAAAGTGGTCAGAGTCAGAAATGCAGCTTAAAAGTAACCCCAAGCCCAGAATCCTTAAGTGTTGTTCCATGCAGAGTGTTCAGTGCCAGAGACAAAAACCTTGAGGGAAGATTTGTGATTCTAGGTATGAAGTTACCGTAACCTTACACCATTATAATCAGTTAGAACAAATTTCCATTAAATAAGATTTTAAACCTTTACACAGAATAAAATACTACATGTGAAAGAGGCTTACTGAGTTTCAAAGTGGATGTTAATTTGCCTCTTCTATAACTGGTTGGTACTTACAGATTAAGCTGATACAGTTCTTGAGACAGCTCAAGAGCCAAGAAATTGTTGTGATTGGACACCATTACAAAAGAAGAATTTAACATATATCTATCATGTTTTCATATTATAATTAATGCTAGAAAGTGGGAAAGATACCGTGTACCACTGCTCTTTCTAACTGCTTATGGGCTGTTCCACATGCTGTATACAGGAAAACCAGAAGATGGGGTTACTGATAAAAAACATCTGCCTTCATGTATTCTTATATTTAGCATAAACTATTGACATATCTGTTCTTCATATGTACAAACTTATGTGTACATTATACACATAACATTACATTAGATATACATTATTCCACAGTATACCTGTGGAAAAGCACCAAACCAGTGAGTCAATAGATCCTGATTTCTTTGGTTTTCTCTTTTATATGCTTTCTATTTTTAAATTGTTTTGCTCAGGTTGTGGTTGAATTGTCAGTTGGCATTATCACACACAGTGGTAAAATTAAGAGTAGTTAGAGGCTGAGCATTACTGGAAAATAATAGTGTTACAGGCATCTGACACAGAGCTCAGCAAGGGCAGTAAATCAACATTAAACCAGCAAAGGCTGTTAGCGCCTGTTAAAAGTTGGCTGTCCCACAGAAACCATAAAGGAAAGGTGAGAGTGTTTGATTAGGTTATGAGTTTGTGCCAAACCAGCAGTGGGACAGTAGGAATGCTGGGTTCCCTCTGTCGTCCTCTGGTGCAGAAGGAAGGTCACAGATGGATTGGCAGGGTGGGGGTGTGAGAGGCAGCTCCTGCCTCAGCCCAGGGGCAGAAGGAAGCCACGTGCTGGGACATGCAGAGCCCTGGCCCAAAGCAGCCCTGCTGTGCAGAGTGAGGGGCAAAGCAGCTCCTCAGCCCTGGGCACAGGGCTTGGAAGATGAGGTGGGTCACATTCCTCCTCGTGCCGTGCAGAAACATCCTGCATTTCCAGTGAGGCTGTGGCTTGAACCAAGCTCTGGCACTGCTGCTGGTAAATCATTTGGCAGCTCCTCACGTTTTGACGTAGTTGAGGTCTCTGGTGCTGCTGTGTATTTCTGTTATTTCATGTTTGTAGCTATTTAATTTTGTATTTTAGTATTGTTGGCAGCACTAAATCACATGTTTAGATTTCCATAGCCCCTCTAACTGAGGAACTATCACAGCCATACCCTGTACACTAAAGTTGGTGTTCCTGATTGTGAGTGATCCCACAAAGGGAGTAGCCTGATTTCCATGCTTGGTATCCAGCTCTTTGTGGTGTGAAAGTATCTGTTCCATTTTAATAAAGTCCTTTCAAAAAATTTAATGTTGAAACGTAGGGAAATCTAAGTAATTGGTAAAGCCTATTTGTAAACCACTTTGAAGGGTTTTTTTCCTGTTTCTCCTGGAAGTACTGTCTAATTATATTACATGTGCTTTTTACAAGGACATTTAAACTTAATAAAATGGAAACAGCAAATCTATTGAATGACAGCAGATAAATATTTTAGAGCATTTCCTAATAGTAGAATTGTAGGATAAACAACACTGTAGCCCCACTAAAATGAATACTAGTTTAAACACGTTTCACTCATGTATTGCATGCATAGGCTGCTGTTGCTAGGGGTGCTGCATAAAACACAGCATTAAATATAAACCTTTGACTAGTTACTCTCAGCTGATAATAAATGAAGAATGGCTTCTTGAGCCAACTAATTTCTGAGCTGTGCCTCTGATTAGTTCACAGAGGCTTTTAATACCCCTCAAATGAGCGGGTTTTGTCATTATGTATCTGGTAGGTTTAACAAGTAGATCAAGACATTTTTAATATCTCTTTTCCATATTTTTAAAATACTTCTTAGAGCTTACAAAGAAATGTCTTTTTGAGGGAAGAGTAGTTAACTCAGTGCCACAGGTTTCCCAGTGAACCTGTTTCGGCTGTCAGGAGGAAAGTGATCTTAAAAGGTACCTCATCAATTCCCTTTCTCAGCAATAAAAATTTAAAAATACACTCCTTTTCCCGTATGCTGTCTTAGATAAATATTTTCCCATTGAACAGGAATATCTACTTTCACAGTAAAAAAAAAGAAAGAAAATTCAAAAATTCTTCAGCCTGAACTTGGCAAAGAATTTCTCTATTTAAAGGTGCCATCACATGTTGCTTGCCCAAGTGATAGCTCTTGGGGGAGTGTGCTGCTGCTAGGTATTGCTGTATACATTTTGGTATTAGAAACTATAAAGAAGAAATTAAATACGCAGCTCTTGGAGTTCTCACGTGGCGTATGATTCATTTCCTGAAATGTGTATGACTGCATTTGGACTGATTTTGCCCAGGCCTTGTGTGCCATGGCAGCATGTGAAGCTAGTTTAAGAGGTTTTTCTACTCACTGGCCTGCTCAAGAAGCTGGGATATTTGTTTGTTCATATCATGTATTTTAAATATGATAGCATAAGATTGCCAGCACAAGACAATCCTAGTGTAAGATTAGCTCAGTTAAAATTAGGAGGGCCTTCAAAAATAAATGAGAGTGGTCCAGCTTGTACAGAGTTTTTGGACAGATTACATTTAGTCATCATTAGCACTCATGTGCTTGGGTTTTTTCCAGACTTTGACAAGCCCTGCAGAGATCAGAGAGTAAAAATACCTTTCCACTCTTCTGCATTCCTCATCAATCCCCCTATAATTACACCAGCACTCAGAATTTAAGAAAATCATTCTAAAATAAGAGCATTAGGTTTGTATTTGATGAATCAGAAACTGAATGAAGGTGCTGTCTTCTGTGTCTTGTGTTTTTGCAATAGGAGGAAAAGTCACTTTAATTAAAGATGCTGTAGTTTTATTCAGACATTTATTTAAATAAGAGAATCAGGATGTAGAAGAGGAATCTATCTGTATTCCAGCCTTCAGCTGTGGCTTTTTTCCCTGCACTGTTGCTATGGAGAAGCAGATAAATATTTGTATCGCAAACTAATTTTACCTCACTTATAGATGGCATGGAAAAACAGATAAAAATGGTAAAGAAAAGTTGTTGTAGGCGTGTTTCAGCATGCAGAGTAGTGTTTTGGAATAGGTTCAGGCCCAGACTAGCAGCAAAGAAAGTGCTGTGTTGAAGCATCTGACATCTTAATAATAGTGTACACTTTATTTGCAGTTTTGTCTTTTCCAATTTCGTTATAGCATTATTAGAAACTTCTCTTTCTAGTAGTTCATATGTCATGGGCTATTTCTACGAGATCAAATACAAATTTAAAAGAAACAACTTCAGTAGCACATGTCCATCCTCCACTGGGGGAATGGTACAGAACCCACACAGCAGCTTAGGAGTTGAAAGCTGCATAAATTGTTTCTTCATATGATCACTCACATTTCTTCATGTCCAGCCTTTTCATTTCCTTGTCTGCCAGATTGCCTCCAAGGAGGCAGTGATGCTGGGCATGAGTGAATTCCAGCAGTAAGTTCCTTGCCTTTGCTCCTCACCCTGTCCTTTGGGCTGGTCTCCTTCTCGTCTCCTTCCTGTGACTGTTGTCTCTGTCTCTTTTCTTCGGGGACTTCAGTCACTCTTACTATTTCTTGGATATCAGGGTGGTTCCAGCCTTCCAGACATTGCCAGGCCCTTGGCTGACAACCCCCAGGTGCTGTGTGAGGAGATGTCTTTGGCACAGTTTAAACTCTTCCTTGCTGTCTCTGTAGATTCTGTGTTATGAAACATTCTCTTTAACAAGAAGCTTCACAGAGTGGCTCTGTTTTCTTTTACTCAGCAGATACTTTCATCACCTGGGATTGTTATCCTGGTTTCCCATGGAGATCTCTCTGGTGACATCCTAGGATAATGAAAACAAAACTGGTTATCAGTGGGATTGGAAATAACACGTATCACCATAGCAGTCTGCTACCTCCTCCTTTTATCACAGGATGTTTTTATTCAATTCAACAACAACAACAAAAAAGAAATACTGAATAACAGTTAACAGATTGTTGCAATGGGAAGTGGGGGCAGCAGTTTGTCAGTTCGTTGACCTTTTGAGATCAGCTTAAAAGCCTAAATATTTAAGGCTAAATGACTTTCATGTAAGGCACTATTCATCACAAAAATAATGAATTAACGTACAAATTGCATTGCCATTTGTTGAGTGTTTTGGTGGCCAAAAATAATGCCTGTGTTAAAAATGTGTATTTGGTAAAAATCAGGGATGAGAGACTGGTGTTTCTTGGTTTTAAGCGCTCAGGCTCTTTTTTTGTGTGGTTTCATTACTCAGTTGGATTCGGAAGTGTCCTGCGTTGGGCTCTAGCTGGTTTGTGTAATTCCATCTGCTGCCGCTGTACTCAGCATCTCTCTCCGTTCTTCTCTCCCCTGGCAGCAAATGAAGCTGGCGGCGGAGTCCCTGAAGGAGTAAACACGGAGGAATGAGGATGACTAAGGCGGTCACATGTGAGGCGGAGCCAGCGTTTGTGGTCATGCGTGGCGCTCGGAGTGCACCCTCCACCATCTACTGAGTAGGTGGCACCTGCTTTTATGAAACTTGGCCTTTGCCTGACACTGTAAAAAACTCTATTTTCTCCTGCTCTCCTTGTTTCTCATATGCAATTGCTTGTGAAGGTAACACCAAATAAAGCACTCCAGCTTCTGCCAGGTCTGGATAAAATCTGCCAGACTCCCTGTGCTTTGAGTGATTGAAAACAGATCCTGTGAGGAAGCATCCAGAAGCTAACTAGAATTTTCAGCTGCAACTTTCTAAAGGGGAAAAAGAAAAAAGCAGACTATTATTTAATTTACTCTCCCTTTATGGTTATTGCTGTTTTGTTCCTTCATTACAATAGCATAATCAATCCTCTATTATTTGAAGATTTGCTTATTAGCTACTGCTTGTCCACAGCAAATTAATTTATGTTATACATTTCATAGAGAACAACAATATATTTCATTATGTGATCTGAGAAATAGCTGAACATAAATATTTATAGAGCATGTATTATATACTCCTGTTTGCTAGTTCTCTACCCAGGTCCCAGCTACAATCTTTTTGAAAGCTAGGTTAAAAAAATTTAGTAGGAAACAGATTGCTGATCAGTGACTTATGAAGCATATTTATTTTCTAATTTACATTGGATTTCGGTATCTCTCCCCTGGATTCTGAACTGCAGTATTATATGAATGGATCTTCTGGTTAAATGAACTAACAGTAACAGATCAATTAAACTTGATACTTCATACACCAGTACTTGTGTTTGTAGTGAATATCTGATTTGGTTTTCCTTGCATTTCACCAAAAGGTAGCTGTCCTAATGGTTGTTTTCTGACAGTTATAGGACCAAAATCTACAGTGTTTGCTCCTGTGACCTTGAGATAGTTTATTTTTGGCTGCTGTGATGTTCAGCTTTGGTAGATGTAACTGTATGTGGTACTTGCTGGAATTTTGTTCACAAAAATCTGCTGCTGTCATAATTAAGGTGTTTGCCTACTTTGCACATTTCAGATTTCTGCCACAGGGCCCCCACAGCAAAGTAATATAACTAAGCCAAAATAAAACATTTTGTCTGGAACTAAAATAGGCTTTCTCAGGCTCTGCAGGTGTGACCCAGTAAGAAATGACTTCCCCTGGGAAGAGGAGCAAACCTGTGCCACGGCTACTTTGTTCTTGCCTCTCCCACTGTCAGTCCCCAACGCTGCTGCTATTTCAGGGGTATCTCATGGGCTGCTGCTTTCACAGCCTGTTCCTGAACGGTGGCAGGCCTGTGGCTGCACCAGCTCTGCCCTGAGGATCTTTGAGGGAAGCATGTCACCCTTCCTGTAGTGCTGTAGAGATCCCAAAACCAAAGGTTTTTTTAGGAGGCGACCAGTGTGTTCTTCATGAAAACTCCCCATCTTTGCCGTCTCCTGCCCACTTTGATCTGAAGTAGCTCATTTTCTTCGAGTTTTAACTGCCTGGTCAGTGTTGTTGAGTGAGCAGTTCTAGAGAAGAAAAATCCATGGGATGGGTTCCTGTTGGAGTATGTCCTTGTGACCTTGTAGCCATTCTGAAGGGATTCTGCTGGCCTGCTAATTGATGGTGGTCTGGGAGCATGGAGTTGGGGTGTTCTGCTGTTGGCAGCTGGATCAGATGTCTGGAATAACTTTCTAAAATGGGTTAGAAAAGGAATCAAGTAATGTGTCAACTATGATCATGTGGAACAAGTAAGTCACCTTCTGCAAAACCGACTTTGTGGTTTTCCTTGTGGGGTCCATTTCTTTTGTTTTCTCTGGATTAACAGGAAATTCTCTAGTGAGAAGGCCAACAGTGACTTCAGTAATGTTGGCTGTTGCCTTTGCCTTGGACAAATCCCTTCACTTCTGCTTAGTTTCCTTATCTATAAACAAGGAAAATGCTGTTCTTAGGTGCATTCTCCACCGAAAGTGAGGGGGGTTGGAGGAATTCTGACCTCCTATGGTGTGAGTGAGAAGTAGGGGACTCCTTTGTTTTGTAGGTATTTATTGGTATTAAAGTTTCTTCCACATACTGGGAGAACTCTTGTTTTAGCATCAGAGATGCTACATGGTCATGCCAGAGACTGTTCCTGTCCTAAACCACACATCATCTTGCTGAGAAATGCTCCCTCATAGTGCCAATTAGTATTTTGTCACTGAACTGAAATTTAGCCCCTATTCCTCTGTAGGCAGCTCTTTATCCTGTCACTGGGGAGGAGTTTCTGAGTTTCATACTGTTTGATACTGGGTTTTATCTTCTGGGGTTTTTATACATTCATAGTGGCATCTATTTTCGTTTCTCATTTGAGAGAAAAAAATGTTTCTGTCTGTGCTCCCGCAATGTGTTGTTTCCTTTCTGCCATAGATACACGTGTAAAAATTGAGGGATGCCAGGGATGAAACTCACTGACCAAAATCAGTTGTCAGGTGAAAATGTCAGAAAGAATAAGATATTTATCAGTAGCTGTCATTCACAAGGTAGGGAATCTGAATGTCTGTTCCCAGGCGCATGGCAGGGTCCCTTACCCAGCTGAGAGTGCCTCACACCTCTAGGCAGCTGTGGCTGTGAGCCCTTCAGGAGTGCAGGCCAACAGACAGGGGTGTGTGGCAGTTCTGCCAGTGCCTGAGTCTGAGCAATAAAAGAGGTTTATCTCTGGTCTCAGGCTTCAGGGAAAAACCAAGGATGAGGCTGGAGCATCCTGTTTGGGAAGATGACTCTGTGGGAGTAGCCCATAGCTGTCTGTTAAGACTTGGATTTTACAAATCTCGTTAGCAGCAACAATAACAATCCAAGAAAGCCGTTTTTAAGAGGGGCACTCGTAAATCAGTTGCTGGTGATACAAAAGTTCTCTCATCAGGTACTTTATAAGTACAGGTCTAATTGTGTGGCCCAGAGGGATCTGCTGACTCAAGGTATCTACTGAGGACAACAGAAAACACCCATTACATGGAAAGGTTCCTCTGTAAGCAGGCAAGCAGTTATGGATATTTTAGCTTACCTGGACCTGACAGAATTGATCTTGAATCTCATTCAGAGAAATTTGAGTTTACTTACTTACTTACGTAAGCAAAGGCCCTGGGAACAATGCCTGCTACTGCGCTGTGCTTTTCTTCAGGAAAGCTCTGCCATGCCTCACCCAGGAGCTGGAGGGGCGAGTGCCAGACCCAGGCTGACAGCAGGGCCTGGTGACTCAGTGCCAGCCCTGGAGATGGTGCTGAGAGAAGAGGCTCTCTCTGCACCCCAGGGCTTGATACAAAGCACACTGGTGATGGCCTCTGTCATCGCTGGCATCATGAGGGCAACGCTGGGCCTGCTGTAAGAGCTCCTCAGCCCTGGCTCCCAGGGCTGTCCCAGTGCCTAAAGGAGCCTGTCCCAGGCTGAGGGCATGTGGAACACTACTGCCCAGAGAGAAAACCTGCTCTCTATTTCTCAAGAGAGAGCAGTGAGAGGGAGGAAATAGGAAGATGTTACACAAGGGCTTGCTGAAATGAGTTCCTGAAATCTGACATGACTCATCTGAGAACCTGATGAAGTCTCTGTTACCTCTCTGTGCTTCTCAGACCCTGTACTTGCATTTTTACAACATAATTCTTCCATCACATGAGAAAGTAGAGGCAATCTCTTTCTTCACCCCTGTGTAGTAAGACTTTACTCTGTCACTAACAGAGAGTTCTTGACTTCCAGAAATTGATGTCATTTGTAATACAAGCAGATAGGCCAAACTGAATCATCTTACAATTACAATTTAAAGCTAAAAAAATAAATAGCCAGAGCCTATGGTTCAGGGAGGGAGGAGGTTAAGACAACTGCAGAGACACTGCTCTGGAGAAGGGCAATCCAGCAGTCCCTCAAAACACCGTATGGATGTGGCTTCAGTGAAGGAGCCTGGCTGGCTGCATGCAGTCAACAACTCAACTAGTGAGTCATTGCTAAACTTTCCCAAGTACAGTCACATCAAGGTGTTATGCTCACACACCTTTTATTGAAAGCAAGTCATCATCTGGAATTAACGACAAACAAATCAGTTTTGATTCTTTCACATAAACTTAATCATGGGAAGGGCTAATGGGGTGGCTGGGTTGTCTCTGAAGTTTGGGGACATTCTAGCTTGCCCCTGTTCCCTGTTTATTGCCAGCCACTTGCATTGCTATTTCCCTTTATTTGCTAATGAAAAAAATCTTTAAAAAAATCTGATATGAAAAGTATCTGACCTGCACCCACCAGCTACTGAGATATTACTGCTGGGCCTTGCACTACAAGGCAAGGTTACGCCTTTCTTGTCTCAGTCACAGTCACAGCTCTGCAAATTCCTTGACCACTCCTTTCCTGCTACTGCCTCCACCCCATTTTGCAGTGACCAGAGCTGGGAAGTTTGTCAGCAGGGGAAAGGTCTCAGCTGTACAAGTGCCCTGGCCTAAAGCAGTCTTGTGTTCATAGAACCAGTTCCATGCCCTCGATCCCTGTGTCCATACCCGCGCTGGCTGGTTACAGTTTGTGCACCAGGAGCAGTTAAATTGCTGTAGGAGCGCAGCCTGTGCTGCACTGCTTCAAGCACAGGCCACCACCCCCAGACCCCTCTGAGGCACAAGATGCCAGACACCAACCTGCTCCCAGGCAGCCCCGTGCACCTCACTGCAGCACGTGCTGATGGGGAAAAGGGGGCTGGCACTGCTGCCCTCCCCTGTTTATACTATTACCCACTTCACATTATAAAGAACAATGGTCTGAAGTTCTGCCGGAGGAGCAGCTCCCTCAGCCTTGAGACAAAAAACTCAGCAGATGATGACTGTGACAACTGTTAAACCCAAATGAATGCATTTGATCACTGCAGGAGAATAACCAGAAGTTCACAAATGGATGTCCATCCACACGCAAAGCTAGGCTCCTGCGAGGCCCCTTGCTCTCCCCAGGTGCTGCAGTGCAGGGACTGGCCTGGAGCCTGTGCTGCCCTCACACACCCAACACCAGGAGACACAAACCCCATCCACATGTACATCATTGGTTATGCATCAATCAGGATATCACTTTTATTAACTGGATTTTCCATTTCTGTCGCACACCATGAATGTCTGTACAATGAAAAAGCCAAACATTGCCAGAAGCAATAAGATCAGTTGGTATTTCTGTACCCTCTTAACACACATGGATTCTTTCTTGGTGAGAAATTTTTATACTTCTGTTCATTAATTCTGCTTATTTAGACTGCTACTCTTAAAATTCTGTGTCAAGATTGTCACATCTTAAATACAGATTAAGTTGCTAGAGGTACATTATTTTTTATATATTTTTATATACACACATACAGAAAAATACAAGACTAACTTTTTCCACAATATTTACTTTATACACTACTGTAACTATATGCAACTCTTAAAGACACGTTAAGGGGTACAAGAAACTGTTTACTTGCTCTAAATAGTTTGGTCCAATATTATCTTAATGTAGTGGTTATTCTCGCCCTTCCTTTTACGTGACGACATAACACGACGTACACCACATGCACAATCATTCACCTATCAACAGAGGGGGAGAGGACAGCACTCAGACTAACACATCTGTACACATCTGTACACCCAGAGGTCCAACCAGCCACACAGAACTATAAGGCTATAATACAACTATGCAGCATAAATGGTCAACACTGCTGTTCTAAAGTGAGCACCATATATACAGTCGTATATAAAAACACTGGAAACAAAATACACCCGGGGTTAGTTAAAAGGTGCCATTCCAAGGCTGTACATATCAGGAAAGAGTATTTACAATACTTGGAAAAAAGCTGCAACAAATAAAGTTTATTGCCAATGCCCTTTATAAACTTGTCTCCTACATGGATGTTATGCTCACTGTCTGTGAACCACACATCTCGTTTCTGGCCCTTGGTAAGATCCCTGCTCAAAAATTTCAAGCAATTATGTTCTATGGCTTCACCCACACGTCTATGCTTGTAGCTTTTAACTGAACTGTAACTAGAGATTAAAACTTAAATAAGCGGAACACTTCTCCTTTGCCTTTTTTTGGAAGCAGAACCCGCGGCTCAGCTCACCAGGAAAGACACCCCATGCACTTCAGACTCCCTGCAGTCTTGCAGGAATCACAAGAGCTGTTGTGAGCTGTGGCCATCCTGCCCCAGCCGTTCTTTGGTGCTCTGCTCCCTCCACAGCAGACACAAAAGGCGCTGTATTGACCATTCTGAAAGTGTTACAAAATGCTCAACAGTGTCAAACTCCTCTGGGACACCCAGGGTCTGCCCAGGGTGCTGCTACATAGTACCCCCAGTTTCACTAGCATTGCTTAGAAGACCCTGTGCACAGCATGAAAAAATAAAACATTCTTGCTCTTCCCAAAACTAGGAATCTGCAATATATTTTATTCTAGATAATAAAATTCCACAAAGTTAATTCATCTGGTCAAAAGTATCCTTTTGTACAGAAATACTCTAAATCAAGACCTTGCCATGGCAACGGGAAACCTGACAGGAGGGCTCAGAGCTGTGAAACAAACACTTTCCTACAGGCTATTTTAAATGTACTTTATGTACAAGTGTATTACTGAGGGAAAATAAGTGGTGGACATGTGGGGAACAGCAGTAGTTTAAGTCCTAAAGAGAGTAATAATAACAAAACTGTAAATGACAATAATTTCAATATGAATCCAATTACCTAAAGGTTTTCGATCCCTTATTGCCTTCTGGAATCTCAGGGAGAGGAGGAGAGAATAGCAAGAGAGGGTTTACAAGGTAAAAACCTAAAATACTAAGTGTCATGATATACTACTAACAAGAGTAATTCATACAAATACTTTATTTTCTGTTAGCATGTAAAAACTCAGAAGTAGACTTAATAATTTACCTTTGTTATATTAAAAAAGATTGTCTGCTTGTAATATTAACATATTTCTATGGGAGAAAGCTGCCTTACAATCTACTTGTCTTTTTTTTTTTTTTTTAAAGAAAATTGCCTTTAGCAAAACAAGATCTTTTCGGTTTGATTTTTGAGCCACAACTTCATCCATATCATAGCTTAAGACAAATAGGTGTGGGTTTAAAATCATATTTCAAGATCACTAATTTTCAGTGCATCTTTGCTTTGTACAAGCCTTGGAACATCTGAAAGCTCCCTGAAGAGTTTTCAGCATCAAAACGTTATTGCTTTGGTTCTGTTTCAGACACATAGAAGTATGCCACATATCACATATTTTAGTTTTCACAGAAGGTCAGAACAAGAATTAACATTTCATAAGCAAACAAAAGCTTCTCTCTCTAGTTTAAGTGCAGAACATGAAACTTCTAAGTGCTTCATTTACATTAGGATCCAGATCTTTATTTTAATCCAGATCTTCCATAGTAAAATTATAAATGTAAAAATTACACAATATTTTATTCTGTTGTGTTGAAAAAGAAAAACATACCTGCTAGCAGCATGCAAAGACCATGCATTGTCATACCATCAAGCAAACACAAAATTAGAAGTATAATAAATAACTGCTCAAAGCCCACTTAAAAATCTTAAGACAACGAAAGGGGGTCCGTGACAAGGTGTTCACAGGTCTGACCAGGAAGAATGACGCTGTCAAGCAGATCGAGCTGTTCAAGTCAGGTCACTGTCAAATGACGTGACAACAACTGGTTTGACTGGAGGTACACAGCAGCCCCTCCTTTGGGTTCCGCTGAATATTCACAGATATCTTTTCACAGAGAGGTAGTTGTAGCACATTGTTTTTCAAGTTCCTGTTCTTTAGCCGTTCCAATTCGTTTGTTGTGTCTGACATTTGGTCAGAAAAAAATTTTAGGCTGCCCAATGATGAAGCCTGGTTTGCACTTCCGCTGGAACTTATACACATTTTCCACGTTGATTTCTCCTGTACTTTTACACTGGAAAAGGACAGATTGTTTTGAGGATCAATAATGTATTTCGTGCTGCCATGAATCTGTGAACCTAGGCAAAGGCTCATTAGCTTCAGGCTTTCAACCAGTTCCCCTGCACTTCTGGATGACAGCTGCATCGAGTTTCCAGATCCAGCGCATCTCCGAGTGGAGCCCGAGGTGGTGTTGGTGCTCCCACCAGAGCTACCAGAGGGATTTCCCCCACCTTTGTTGTTATCGCCTGGGCTCGTTTTGTCCACCCCTCCGTTTCCATTGCTCGGTTTGCTTTGTCCACCCCCATCTCCCTGGCTGCCAGGTGGCCCTTCGCTGCTATCCCGTCTGTGCCAGGAGTAAGTAAACCCACTGTCCTTGTCCAGACGCCTCCTGCTTTCTGAGTCATCATCGCTGGTTTCGGAGCTGCTGCAGCTGGAGCCCCGTCCCTGGCTTTTCCTCCGGTGGTAGCGTTTGTGCACGGTGCTGGGCGAGGCGATGTTCATCTTTAACCTGCTGAGCTTTGGGGGCAAGTTCTCGTCCATGTCAAACTCATCATCTGACTCGCCCTCCTCAAAGATCTGGTTGAGGACTGGTGCACTCTTTCTCGAAGTAAGACGATTTGTAACCGACGGCTTACGACGCAGAACAACTTGAGTAGAAAGAGAAATAGGTTTTTTATCTTCCTCATCTTCCTCTTCATCTTCTTCTACTCTGAACAGGCACTTCCGGCCACTTGTAGTGGGTTTTAAGCTCACTGATGGAACGGCTGAAAGTGCTGGCCCAGCCAGTTCAGGGATATCCTCCTTCTTCCCCGAATCCCCAAGGGCCTTGCTCCGGTGCCCGTTGAGAACGTTCTCAGCCGTGCGGGCCGGTGAGGACTGAGGAACAGTGGCGTGGGAGAGAGGAGTTGCTGTAAGGTCATCCTCCAGATCCTGGGGGACATCGATTTTTGTCGGCCATGACTGCCTGCATAAAAAATTAAAGATAAACAGGAAGTTACATCATAGCAAGCATTTCAGAACTTACAAGAAATTTAAGATCTGCACAGAAGCACAACTACTGACACACAAATTGGGCTCCTGAGTGGCATATCTGTAAACAACAGTACTGAGTGACTGAGCACAAGGAAGTGTTCTCAGAGAACGTGCATTCCTTTAGAAATGCTGCTATTTGAAAGGAACACAATCTATTAATACAAGAACACAGTTTAGAAATGATGTTGGTTACTGTCAAATCAGAATTTAAGATTTCACTGCTCTCAGAAAATGAATTAGGCAATAAAAAAACTTGAAATAATTGTGTCTCAAAAAAATAATCTGAGATTGGTACAGAATCACCAGTACCCAAAGAAGGGTACAAGCCTATTCAAGCACAAGTAAGATAGTACTGCAAACTTTTAATCTAAAGCTTCTAGGGTTTTCCCCTCAATATTCTTAATATAAAAATTAGGTTAGAATTAGCGTGAGTGAGACTGAAAAAGTGAGTCAGATGAAACAGTCTCTCATTCTCACCAAGCTCTATTCTATAAAGTTCCCTTTAATTTCAAACACATGCAAACTGAGATCATACATTTATCTGTCCTTAGCTGAAAATTTGGAATAATTCAACTGCATGAATTGAGAACTCAAGCTGCTTAAGAATATGACACTTGAATAAACTGTAAATCCAAGTTGAAAATGTCTAACTCTGTAATAGCATTAGGTCAAATCAAAATGAAAGTAACATGAGTGTGCATCAGTTTTACAAGTAGGCAGCTGATGTCTTATCTCCAGTATCTTAAGCTACTCTCTAATGATTTGCATTTAACTTTAAATCTTAACACATATTGTAATTTTCCAATAAAGCAGGCAGAATAAATTAAGAGCAAACACTGTCAGTCTTTACTTTAAAAGCCTAATCCAAAATACCAACATCTAGAGACCAACATGTTAACACTGAACAATTCTTCGACTTCTTCACTCAGTGTAAGCCCCACATTTCTTGTCTTCCATTTTTAAAAAGTCTGCCAATCTCTTAACTTCACAAACCAAAAATACTCTGGCTGCTGCATGAAAAGCTGTAGTAGAGACCTCTGTTCACATAGGGACAGCATATTACAAGACATTCCCAACCATACTTTGTGTGTGCCAGAAGAAAGGGCTGCATGGCTTCGTAGCCCAGTTTAGAAGCAAAAGGAGGACAGCAGAGAACATTTTATCTCAAGTGTGACCCCAGGTACCTGCCTGACAGGTTGCATACGAAGACACAAGAATCACATCAGTTTCCTGCTCTCTGCCATGTCAGGAGGTCAAGCTCAAGGAAGAGGGAAGGCTCAGACACCTCTTTGCTGCAGTAGGACTGCACTTGCTGAAGACTGCACAGAAAAGGACCCTAAAGTGTGAGAAGATACTGGTCTACACCAGGTTGTCTCCTGACAACTCTCTCCCCAGTTGTACAAACTTTGAGGAGGAGGCTGTACTAAAGCCAGCAATAAACTCACCCAACCTTGCTGCAGACTTTGCTTTGAAGCACTTGCATCAGTTTTGCTGAACCAACAGTGCCAGAAACCTCTACCCTCTAACCCAGGACCCTCTAACAGTAGGGCCTGGCTGCCCACACACTGCCTTAGCCTGTGTTGTGCATTCCCTGCGTGGAACCATGCAGGCTCCTGCCTGTCTCACTGCCTCCACCAGCCTCTCTCCAGTGGGGAGCTCTACCTGGAGGGAGGCAACACAACCCGCAGCTCGGAGCCAAGCTGTGCAGACAAGAAGGGAAGCCTGGGCTCTGGTTTTCCTTGGTTTGACACTGGCACTCTCCCTTAGGCCCCAGCTGTCTGCAGAAATGCTGGGAAACACTGACCCAGTTTGCCGATGACTTATGCTCTGCTGTGTATTTTAAACACAAACAATTGCCTGTAATTAACGAACAGGACTTAAATACACTAGAAACATAACTACAAACATGACAGAAAATGAAAATCTAAATCTTTCAGGAACTTGCCATGCTAAAAGAACAGACTGGTTTGTCAGCAAAAATAGGAAGAGTTCTGTAGTTGTCACAATAAAGAGCAAATATAGTATCTTACAGTACTGTAGTTGCCAGGCAATAAACCTCCTCACTACAGTATGTTTATCACTCATAGCAGCCCATGTTTGCCTCCCTTCCCTTGTGCCTCTCCCTTTATTCCCATTGGGCCTGAGGGGAGAGAGGGACAGAAAAGAAGTTCCAGGTTGTAAATAAGTTAATTTTTTTTTTTAAAATATTTTGAGGGCTGAAAATCAAAGTAATGCACTACTGTGTTGTCTTTTCTGTAAGGTCACTGTATGGAAACACTTGGAATTTAGAACCATCATGGAGGCAATGAACAGCTACTGGGACCATAAGAGCAAGGGTTCCTGAGTTTGTGCAGATGTCCTTGTTATGAAAATTCATACTCATAGGGCAGGCTACAGCTACTCCAACTTTAAAAATTCATATAAAAATTTAGATTAATTGAACTTTTTGTTCCAGATTTTTATATAACTAGAGTTGCTCTTTACTGAAAAGAGTGACACTGAGGAAAAAAAACCCAAACAATTCAAAAGCCAACTTTATAGTTCTAGAATTTCCATTTGAAGGTGAACTCCAGGTTTTCCTCTAGAGTAATTTGTTTTATAAGTAATACTGAGTATTAGGCACATTTGATGGGATTTGTTTTTTCAAAGAAGCTGACATAAAAATGAGGAGATGATCCATCATGAGAGAATTGCTGTGTCAAAGTTACAGTATTGCTCTTGAAGAGAGGTGAGCTCTCTTAACATCAAGCTCCAGACCACTTAGGTTCTGTAGGCAACTCTTAGATGTAACTCAACAGTAACTCTTCTGAAGTACCTGCAACCACCTAAGATAAAATTTCCTACATCAGTGACCACTGAGTGAATGATCATTAGGTGCACACAGTGCAGGGTGCAGTCCCATCTGGGGATGACCAAGATACTGAAAACACTGTAACATTCACGGAGCATCAACTCGTAATTCAGGGAGACAGAACAGTATTGAAGAGGTGCCTCTAAAATCTCAAGCCTAAATCCAAGGTGACGACCAATGGAGACTTTAACCTATTTTCCCAAGTGTGTATCCTTAATTTATAACATGTGTCCCTTTTTTTTTTTTTTTTTTACATTTAACTTGAGGAAGTAGTACCTTACTTTTATCAGTTAGGCTAAGGAAACTATGACTGTGCAAAAGAAGGACATCCCAGCATTTATTCCTATTGAATGATTTCATATATGACATTGCATGAAAGTTGCACAGAGAAAATTTTGGAATGAACAAGTTATTTTGTCTTTAAACATACAGCTAAACAACACTGAAGGTGTTGCTGGAGTTAGCAATGCTAAACATCAGCACAGACATTTAGTATTCTTTTCTCATTAATAAATTATCTACTAATAATTGCTATTATTGCTAGTAACAGTTACTGATATTTTACCTAAATAGGCAACTTTTGAAAAGACTGGAAATTACAGGATGAAAGTTAACAGAAATGCCTCAGTACCTCCTCCATCTTCACTGAACAATTGTCAAGATGGGTCAACAAATATTTTATCCAATACCAGCAGATCCCTAGTGATAGTTTAATACTTAACTCAGGAAATAAAAACCACGAAGTCTAAGAAAAAATAACTGCTCAAAACTTGAATCCTCCAATGTCAATGTGCAAGTGGAAACTATACTATTTTTCCTTTTGGGTTGCATGTTTTGGTTTGGTTTTGGTTTTCTTTTTTTGGTTGCTTGGTTTTTTTATAGCATATTCTGCTGTAACTGCAGATGTGGATGCTTTGGCAACTGGTTGCAGAGCAAATGAACTGGCTGAACATACCAATACCAACTACGTGCCAAAAGCCCAATTCCCCTCTTTTACTGTGTTGCAAGCTGAAGCTTGGAAAATCTCAGGGACCCTTACTAGAAGGTTTTTTTAATTCATGTTTTTGTCAAACAAAAACAATCTATTGCAATATCTTTAAGTGACTGATTGAAATGGTAAATTCAACAATTTTTCTTAGGCAACAGGCACAGCAACTGACATGAAAAAGAACATAACCTACAGATCAAATTCAGAGTGATCTCTCATTTATAACTAATTCCATATCAGCAGCTTTATGGATTATGCAACTAATTTTTCCTCCAGGGATATTACATAACACAATTTGTACAAGGAGCTGAAGGTCAATGAACAAGCCCTTTTCTAGGAGGTGTGAAAACTTGCCTCTTTAGGTACAGACTTCAAATTGCCTTGTCATTTCCTGAGAAGGGTAGGAATTGAAAATACGTGCAACTGATTTCTGAAGTTTCTGAAGTGTCTGCAGCACTTTGAAGACATTTAAAATTTGCATTGAGTAAGTATTTCACTGTTTTCAAGAAAGCAGTGCTTGAGAAATTTAATATTCTCATTAAAACAATTTAAAAAACAAACAAACAAAAAAACCCCAAACCCCTCCCAGACATTTAGATTCCTAAATTCTCACCTGAACTGAGCTTTGATGTTGCTGGGGCTTGCAGATCTGGTCTGAATTTCCTTCTCTTGTTTTTCTCGCAGGATCCTTTCAGCTAGTAAGAAGTAAGTAGCAGTGATGTGATTGTATTTGTTAGTCTCCAATGCCCTGAGGAAAGTACAAAACATGAAATAACCCATCCATCAGTGATTTCTAAGAATTGGACATGCATTTTACAGCTTGCTGTGCTTCCCATAGCAGGAGGAGTGTCTGAAAGCAGGACTGCCCATTTCTGATCTTTTGACGAGCATGCCTTAATTTTATTAAAAATAAAGAGCCAACAAGTCTAGTCATTTCAGCTATGGTTAGAATATCATACAACAAAAGTAAGAAATTATTTTTTATTTTACATTTTTTAAATGGTAACTGTTTTTAATTAATGTTCTGTGCCAATGATGGGTTCTCCCATTGGCATGTGCAACCACGAAGTACTAGTATTTGGTTATGCAACAAGTGGAAGAAAAGTTACATTATTTTAGGGCTGTCACATTGAGTTTATGGTAAAAATAAGTTCATAAGCCAGTGAGTATCACTCAGACATTGTAACAGAAAGGCTGTTCCTGTTGTACAGCTAAAAGCTTAAGAAGTAAGACTGCTGCTTTCCCTTGCCCATCAACAGTTTTTTTACAGCTGAACACATAAAAAATGAAAAAATATTTAAGACTTCTTTCAATTTGAGGAATATTTTAGAAATTTGGCAGTTTTAATCTGTTGGAAGAATCTATGTAGCTTTCTAGCAAGCTCCCTCAGTGACAGTGACTATTACGCATTACACAGATCAAGGGAATAATATTTGAAATTAACAAAGATTCAGGTACACTGGAAATGTGCTAAGGGAAAAATGCTAGAATTTGTCACCTTCAAATGTGCATGAGAGATGAAGAACAAGCATGGATCCCAAAGCATTTAAGTTTACCCAAGATGGCTACTGCAGGAATCAAAACACTCTTCCAACACATTTTCTCGAAGTTTTTCATAAGTTTGGGTATACTTAAGTACTGCTGATCCCACAGTATCCATCACAGAGCAAGACTGTAATACTTTGTTTATTAACTCAATGGCCTGATACTTAAACACAAAGTGCCCAGGTTCTCCTGATGTTCTTCAAAGAGATGCACAAAACAAACTGCACCCAGAATGCTGCCAACTTACTCTACTATGGTATCTCGGTCTGCAATGTCCCCAAGAACCATGCGCTGGATTATGCTGTTGTGCTCCTCCTCAGACAGATTTTTGTATGATACAAGAGGAATATTATACTTGGTTGCAGGAGATGGATCAACTCCTTGGAGCCATGCATGGTTTTCAATCTCTTCCAAAGATGCCCTTCGCTTCGGGTCTCTCTGCAACATCCGTGTAATTAGACTGTGAATAAAAAATAAATCTAAACAAAAATGCACACACGTGTTTAAAAAAGCAGCAACATTAGGAAGACATTTTATGCTGTCAGGTCACACAGATCTTCAGAAATCTCACAGTAAATGTGATGGGAAACTTTAGTCTCAAAGACATTACAAATACTGCTAAACTGAAACAAACTATTTATTAAAACTATAAATATAATAAACATTGCAGTTTTCGTTTACTGTCTGTAGATAATTCATCTGATTTTTCTCTTTTATTTGATTTTAGTAGGTTTTATAGGGCAACTAAGGTCACAGGTGCCTATGAGCTAGTTGGTAAAGTAACAGAAAAGTGGGGTTTTTTTATTATTGCTGCTCTCAACAGGTATATGGAATGGCAAGATAAACAGAAATATTTTATTCTGAAGTAACTATCAGACATTCCTTCAAAAAACTGTGATTTGTTCTACCCACATAGGAAAAATGTAAACAGACCAATACACTCTCTGGGATGATGTAGTGACAAATCTACTAATGAGTTACTACTGAGATTTTACAAATGCTGGAAAGAAAGTACACAAATTCCCCAAGTAAAGAGGGAAAGAAGACTTCATTAGCACAACACATCCCTGTTCACTTACTATACATGGAAAACTCTTGGAGAAGGTATTTTTGGCTTTGTTCAACAAATATGGATATATAGTTTTGTTGCCAAGGTTACAAAGAGACTGTATTGCTCCAACATATTCTCCAGTTCTCATATAGTGCTTTTTCTTCCACTAACTATACTATACCATGCAACTTCTGGCTGCAAGGCCACACACAAAGCACAAAGGTAATCAGAATTTTTAAAATTTTTTTTGTTTGGGTTTTTTTGTTTTTTCTGTGTGAGATGATGTACAGATTTAAAAGTGGAGGATAATCCAACCTTCTTAAAAAATTCTACAGTAAAGAAAAAGGTCACATTTATATTTATTAGCTGTGGTCTCTGCCCTTACCAAGAGGAAAGGCGGGGTGAGACATGGGAGCCTTGAGTTTCTTTGCTTTTGTTAATATTGTGACAGAAAGAGAACAAACTCCATATTTAATTTGAATTTTTTCTAAACTACACCTGTAGTAAAACAACACAAATGCAGCACATGTGCCTCCTGCTTGAAGCTTGTTTATGCATCTCAAACCACAAATGCTTTCACTCCAAGCAGAAGTTTAAGCATTCCCAGAGCCTTTTTCCTAAGGAAACCTAACCTATAGAGGACCTGGGTTGTTCATGCTCCATACAGAGAAAGCAGATCTGGACATGTAAGCAAATCAATGTTAGTAAGTATATTAAGCAGAAGGCTGCAAAAGATAAGTTTCCTGGCCTCAGCACAGCATGCAGCATCTCAAGAGATTGATTTGATACAATTCACTGATAAGAGCTCCCTCTTAAACCTCTTCCTGTATTGTACTTTAAACCTCTTCCTGTATGTGAAGCTTTTCAAGCTCAGACCAGCTTTTTCCACGTTACTGGAGGATGCTAAACATTCATGACAAGACAAGAACATCAGCTATGGCACTGAATTACAGAATCATTAAAGTTGGAAAAGACTACTGAGAGCATCATGTCCAACCACTAAAATAGCACCACTGTTGCCCTCAGCTTTCTTGGTTTTCTTTGTTTGGAACCTTGCAAGCAGATTCTCACGCAGCCTCAACATAAACAATCTATATTTTTAGATTGTTTTTCATATTTCTCCCCTGAGAGAAGAAGTGATTAATGGTGGTGTTCACCATCCAAATTGAAGAGGTGGTAACCTAAATGACCAATCTCTTGCCTCTGTACAAACTGTATATACGATGGAGTCGGATAAGGAAGAATAGAGAATATAGAAGAAGATTGTAGAATAAAGTATCATTAGCTTTCCCTTCACCTGCTGCTGCCTGCCTCGTTTTCTTCTGCGGGTCCGATCCTCCTACACACCACCATGCTCACCACTAAACCATCTAAGTGCCACATCTACACTGGTTTTGAATCATCATCACCTCCAGGCACAGTGATTCCACTACTTCCCTGGGTAGCCTATTCTAAGGCTTGACAAGAAATGTTTCTGATATCCAATCTTAACCTTGAGGTCATTTCCTCATCCTATTGCTTTTTACCTAGGAGAAAAGACTGACCCCACCTGGCTAGGACCTCTTTTCAGGTGGTTGTAGAGAGCAGTAAGGTGTCCCCTGAGTCTCCTCTCCTCCAGGCTAAACAACCCCAGCTCCCTCAGCTGCTCCCCAGCTTCACTGCCTTTCTCTGGACACAATCCATCACCTCCATGTCTTTTTGAGAGCCCAGAAAAACTGCACACAGGGCTCAGGATGTGCCCTCCCCAGTGCTGAACACGGGATCACTGTCCTGGTCCTGCTGGCCACACTGCTGCTGATGCAGGCCAGGATGCTGTTCACCATGTTATGCATTAGACTCCTGGACTGCACAGATGACAGGTAAAGAAAGGAATGGTCATCATGACCACAGCTGTAACAAACTTCATAAGTTGGCAAATAACAGAATTCTAGATGCTGCTCTAGTTTTTTTTGAACCAAACACATTTTCAAGCTTTATAAATTGAAAATTGCATTGAAAATTAAGATACTCTATTGCAGATTCAAGAACCCAGACAAACATTTTAAAATAGTCTAAGTGATGCAACTGGGATATATAATTAAAGGCCCGAAGGTCATTAACCAATAGGGAAACATGGGAAATACCGGAACATATCAATAAAAAGGCTCCAGTGAACACTGCAGAAAAACACATCAAAAGGAATCGTGACTCGTAAGTGGATATGGTATTTCCAGACCAAATATTTTTCTCCCTTGATAGCCTAGGATGTTAATTCAGAGTTGGAATTTCAATAGGAGATAAGCAAAACTTGCTGTGTGACAGGTTTTGGTAACTTGTTGTTTGGACAGAAATTGATAAGTACCTTCCTAACCCTTGTGACAGAATAATCTCAACGCCACCTGGTAATTTGTCCAGCAAAAGAGTTGGCCAAAGCCAACTGGTACTGAGCAACTTCTTCAATTCTTTAAGAAATGTACGACAACTGAGAGACATAAAAGAAAGAGGATCAAGGAATATTCTACACATTGATAATATGGTATGGAGAACTCCCAAAAGTAATGAAAATCCACTTCGGTGAATGTTTCCAAGTTGTTCAGCACTTTACTTACTCTTTACATTCTTTGGACACATGAGGTGGCACCGTGTATTTGCAGTCCATTATCATAGTCAGAGTTTCACTGTCATTTGCTTCTTGGAATGGTGGCTGTCCACAGACCAACATGAAGAGGATGACCCCCAAACTCCATATATCTGTAAATATAAAGCACATATTTTAAAAAACCAAACTGTTGAGGATACAGACATCCAACCCATGAAATATTCTTAAAATGCATATTGGGGTGACTATTGCAGTCTTCATTATGAACATTACTTATGGAAATTGCAATTCCACGGAAGTACAAAATACAGTAGTTCCATTGCTTGACAGCTTTTACAGTTTTTGAAGGGGAAAAAAAACAGAATTCATTACTTCAAGGATGCATAACAGTTTGAGATGCATTAACACTTTTGACAGCAGTGTTAGATAAAGCTGAAAATAATCTGGTCACTTAGAAGGCAAGAATTCATTACCCTTTGGATAACAGATAGGCACAGATTATTCAAGAGATTTGAATTCAAAGCACATTCCTTTCTGAAGGACTCACATAAACTGTTCTCTGTATTGTTTACATGTTACTCAGAATCACAGAATCACTGGGTTGGAAGAGACCTTCAAGATCATCGAGTCCAACCCAGCCCTAACACTACAACTAAACCGTGGCACTGAGTGCCACATCCAGTCTTTTTTAAAACACATTCAGGGATGGTGACTCTACCACCTCCCTGGGCAGATCATTCCAGTACTTTATCATTCTTTCCATAAAAAACTTTTTCCTAACATCCAACTTAAATTTCCCTTGGCACAGCTTAAGACTGTGTCCTCTTGGTCTGTCACTTGTTTCCTAGAAAAAGAGGCCAACCCCCACCTACTCCATGATGTAAGGAATTACATAGAAAGTCACTTACTTCAGTAGGACTGATTTTGCTATGTTGTTCCTTCAGTGGTGTTGTGTTGCTTTAAAATTTGGCACTTCAAATAGTATCTAAATTAGTTTATGTAAAACCAGCTTCTTATACCAATGATACTATGAAGTGTGAAGTAGTGGGTTTGGGTGCTGTTGTTTTGGTTTTTTTAAATATCCAAACATAACAATTAACAGTGATTTCTACTACACTCTGGGAGTCTCCTTGCTTCTTTCTAATCCCTGCTTGTGTAAAATAAACGTTTAACAACTCTCTTGTTCCCCAGTGGAATGGCATACCAAAAGATGAAAAAGAAGCACTTTGGGGCATGAAGCCCTGTAGTTGGTTTCTGCTTAGTGTAATAGTTAATATTTAGTTCAAATCTTTATTAAGAGCCTGCCTAAATGAAAATATTTCCTGAGTGTCACTTCATTCAATAAAGGAAGCATAAATATTAAGAAATGCATCATATTGCAGAAAAGTAAATAACTCGCTCCAATATATGCTTAATAAAATCTTCACGATCTTTAACTTCAGCTACAACTCCATGCTCTGGGAATTTCAGCAGCAATTTTGGATCTTAAACCGTTTAACATGTTACAGATCTATATCCAGTAAAACCAAACAGCTGAGAAATGATCGGGCAGGCACCGCCCAAGGGAAGAGGGGAGAGCAGCCAGCAGTGATCTGGGACACAGAGCACACCAGCTTTTTCCTGGAAGAACTTGCAAGGCGGATCCACGTAAGCTACCTACTCAACTGCATCTTGCTTTCTGTGGTCCATTCAAAATACTTGACGTGCATTTTCATGCTGAAGGATGGCTACAATTTTATTTAATAAAGTAAATCACACAGATTCATCCCTAGAACAATTACTCATTTTTCTAGTTATGACCTATTCTTCTTATGGTTTAGCTGACAGAGGAATAGAAACACTGTATGGTAATTTTCTTTAGAGCTCTAATTTGTAGTACATGTATTGGTATTAAATAGACAATTATTGGATTTCTGCAGTGCTCACTAGGGTCTCAATCCTGTAGGTACTCAGCATTTTGGCAGTGGTACACCATATCATGTATACCTGCAAGTTCTGCATGACCATCACCATGCTGACAGATTCAATAAGTGCTTTAATACTTCGCTAACTTGATGCCACAAAGGCGATGTTTAGGAATACAGTACTTCAAAAACCCTCACAAGACAGGTAGGCAGTTTCACCTAAAAGGTCCACCTTTAATTTTGTAAAGTTACTTCTTGTCTTTCTGCTTACTTGTTTAGTTTCAAAGCAGCCAAAAAGTTTTGGTGTATTATCTATCTCCCATCACACACCAGATTACATGAAGTTTTTGCAAGCACAAAAGACAGGTGAATTTATGCATTTCTATGCTTTTGGCTATCAATATCCTTCCTAGATTTTTAACTTTGCCTATGTTGTGATTTGATCTATCCTCGTATCCTGTTCAATACTTCCCCACAACAGAATAGAATGCTTCACGTGTCCTTTTAGCATGAAGTATTTTACAAGAGTCCACACAGTATTCATTAGTACAGACAAATTACATTTGCCATAATAAAGCAATATATACTGGTTAAATTTAAGCCAAGAGAAAAATATTGGGGACCAGAGCAATCTAATTAAACTGTTAGTTAAAAATAAACACATAAAAAGTTTATACAGAACAAAAAAGACAGTAGTGTATGAAATCAAGCTTAGAAACATTAAGATAGTCCTGAGAGAAGGACAGCAATCAAAGTAAGACAAGAATTAAACTTCCATGAAATCGCCATATACAGGAAATTCTACTGGACCTTGAAGTTTCAACTGCATTGAGCAGATACTGAACATATCCTTAAGTATTTTCCATTACAAGATAGCCTCCTAATTTATTTTCTATTTTACACACGTGGCTTCTTCTCTGGGCTACAGGTACACTTTGCTGTATTTCAGTTTGAAAGGATATGTGTAATTACAGGTACTGTTTCAGTTTTCCAAAAGTTATTTAGATAAACCTGGTTGCACATTTACTTCATAAAAATAAAAAATAACACTTTTTAGAAGCAAAATGCAACTGATTCTCTAAATGCAAAGTAAACTCCCAAACCACTATTGCTTGCCATTATGCAATGTCCATTAGACATCACCCTTTATGTTTTGACAAATAAAAGACCAGTTATTGATTAGCCAGCACATAACAGAGAATTTTGTGTATTTTTTCTTTCACTGGTTACTATATTTTGCAGTCTGTACCCATGGGTCTTTCAGATAAAAAGAGCTGCAAATAGTAAAATGAAATCATTTTAACACAGCTGTATGAAAATAGAATAAAAACTCTGGTTAATAATGAAATATAAATCATGCACTGAACTGTATTTCATTATATCACGAATTCTGTTTAATGCACAGAATATACACTAAAAGAGCATAATGTATATGCAGAAGAAGGTTTTTTAGAAACCACAAATAGTGCTTAAGACCATTTAACCTTGGCATATTATGTAGATATTCTTAGCCTCGCAGTGAAGAGCACTAGAGCAGCAACAACTACACTTTACCTCACTCATATACTACAGGCAAAGCTTCCTATTATACTTTTCTGACAAATGGGTATTTTGTTATCCTGCCAGCATAGCAGATATTTATTCTGATGTGACCAAGAAATAACAGTGGGCAGAAACAATTACATGGCTTTTATTCGCAGCCTATTTTTACAGCTCTAGCTGTAAAAAGATCAACTTCATTACACCTACAGCCAAGGTGACTGAAATGACTCAGCTTGCAGTGTCATGGACAAAGGCTGAGCAGCCTCAGCAAAACTTAAGTCTACTAATAACCAGGAAGCAAGAAAATAGAGTGCCTGAGAAAGTCTAATCCACATGTAAGACTGAAAAATCACTGGGAGGCTTAGTGCAGACCTTATTATGTCACAAGAGAGATGTCATCTTAGCAACATCTTCACAAGCCCTGCAATATCATATTATAGCAAGCCTCTCATTTCTGGAAGCAGAGCCAAGCATTTGGATGTCTGCAGGTGTACTAAGAGAACATATTCAAGAGTTCTGTGCTGCCCCTTCATATGCAAACTCTCCAAACAAGGGGTTGATTCCTTGTCCCTTTTCTGTGCCACAGTTTGACCAGACCACAACAATTGTTTGCAACTCCTCATGCAACTAAAGCCAACCAACCAGATGACTGATGCAACATCATCTTTAACAAGGCTCTTGTAAACACAGTTGCATATTTTTCAGTCAAATTCAGGAAATATACTGCAAAAACACTTAAATATACTTCTTTGTTCTCTAAATATACAATTTTTTCCACCCATTTAATATAATAACCCATTTTGGAGAACTCTTCTATTCCAGAATAGTGTAATGTGGCTGACAGATGCAGGATCTTTAAGCAGGGTTGTCTTAGAGAAGTTAGTAAAGGATAATGTATGTTTACCAAATTTTATTATTTCTCTAAACAATACACAAAGCTACTTACGACAGTGTTCATTATCAGAACTCTGTCCTGTCATAATCAGTGTCAGTGCCAGTTCTAGATTTGAGACCCTTAATTGAAGGAACACAAGGAAGAGAAGGGTTACAGAGACCAGCTTTAAAATGCAGATTCAAACAATAATTTATTTTTCACTATTTCAAGTTCTTTTCCTACTCTTAGTAACTAGCAATTAGCAGATGAAGGCTTTATGAAAACTGCTTATTTCTGTCCTTAAAGGGTCATCTAATTTGCTCTCTTTAGAAAACTGATGGAAAAGCAGAAATTAGGCCCAACATGCTGCATGCATTTAGCATTCTTAATCACCTGCAAAACTGAAAGTTATTAAAGGAAGGCACAGTTCTATTCCACAGTAGCAAAAATCAGGGTCTCTTTCAAAAGTCCCATGAAGATCTCAAGATACAATTTAGCCTTTAAACTGGGTAACTTGAAACTGTCATTGCTATGACAAGAGCAAAATAAGAATAAAAGCAGTAGTAACTAGATGCAGTTGAGAATATTTTTTTTGTTTTCTAAGACCTTAAAAAATCAGGTAAGGACCACAAACCATGATAACCAGGGCTGTGTATATGCAATTTCCTTACATAATGTGAAGTCACTGCCATAGAAATCAAATTACATTAGCTGTCTGTGCTATGCCTGTCTTAAACATGGTGGTCAAACATCTCTCATGTTCAAGTTTGTACACTGCACAAAGGATATCCATATTCATCTGCTTCACCATTTCATTAGTCACTTACTGCTTTCTGAAATTTGTGATTTACTCCTAAAATAAGTACTTAGGATTTCAGTAAGTTACAACTTAAGTGACACAGGATGCTTATAGCTTCATATTCCCTTAAATTTCTACCATTCCTCAGAAGTCAGACATTTGTCACACTTTATATATGTTATATGAACTTGTGATTTTAGGCAATTAAAAATCCATATTCATTTTGGAATATGCATTTACATACATAATGTAAATTGAGTCTACTTACTGAAGTTGTTTATTTCAGACCTTGATGGGAAAAGGGTTGATTTTTTTTCCTCCTAACTTCATAAAATTTAGAACTGCTTAACAGTTTACAGTGTGCATTGCTCAGCTGATGTGTGTTTCTACAGAAAGTCTCTTTCTTCAAAAGTGACTTGTAATATCGAGTAAATTTAGGCAGGTTTTATAATTGCTCTTCACATTATTTACTATTTACTATAATAGCTGAACATTATAGCTACTTTTTGCTAGGAGACACTTAAGCTAAAAGGAAACAAACCAACTTTTATGGAGATGACAGAAGTGTTTACATGTTTATTTTACCACTTCAGAGGTACGAACCAACAGACTGTGGATAAATGAAGGGTGGAAATGGACCCCAATTTCCAGGATTATGGCCAGTTTCTCTAACCACTGTGTTAAGGCACTGAAGAATGTTAGCCCTCCTGCTGCTACCTCTTCAGAGCAGATTTCATGAAGAAAGCCCAATCCATAGACACCTGCTGCATACAAACCTTGGAAGACATTCACACACCAGCACTTCAATACTTAGTTCTTGTATGCGCAGCTAAATAGGAAAAAATCTATGTAAAATCATCAGTATCTCTGCACTCCAAGCATGTTCAGGGCTAGGGAGCAACTGGAGACCAGAGCAGGCTGCGCTTTTGAACTCGAGACACAAAAACTCTGTCGTGAACTACTTCATTTGAAGGGTGGAACCGTGATGGGTTCAGGAGGAGGTGCAGGCTGGTAGCTCACCAGGATAAGTGGCAGGCATGGTTGATACAAGTTAGAATTCTTGAATTCTAGCCCCGTTCACAGAATAGGCTGAGGAAAACTGAATGAATACTCAAACATATAGCACAGCTTCACATAATTGTCTGAAGAACCAAAGCAGAATTTAAGAGTAAAAATTCACTTGACAGGTGAAACACTGCAGAAATGAGACTTCTACTAAAAATAGTGATAAAACATTATATACAACAGTACAAAAGATAAAAGCTGTTATCATACCACTGAATCATTTAAATGGTGCTTGCTGATATACTTGTGCTTCAAAAAGAGAGTAAGAGAAGTATTTCCACTCCTGTGTAAGCTAAAAATCTTTAAAAGTTGCATCCCTTGCATAAAAAGTCAGGAGCGAGAAGGTAGAGAAAAATTGTGTTCAAAGATTTCAGCATTTCTATATATCACAAGTATTTTTACACTGCCATGGTCAAAGACTACTGACAAATCTGGAATATGTTCCAACTGGACCAGTAAAATTTCAAATGTAAAAGTAAAGAAAAAGGATTACTTTTTCACAGATACTCAATTTTTAACTGATTTAACTAGTCTTTCATGCTTTAGTTTCTAATGAAAAAGGCTTTGAATAAACTTGTATACTGACCTCTCTAGTTCTCGAAGATGCTACCATCTGTTAACTTTTTTTGTTTTTGTAAAATGGGATTTATTTTTCTCTTGCTGAAGGCTGAGGAAGAAAACATACATAATCAAGGCTAACGTTTTTTAAATTAATATGCAGAATGGGGGTTTTTCTTTGTTTTGAAGCACTAAAAATCCCATCAATATTATTATTAGTACATATATCAGGCAAGAAAATTAAGATAAATCTTTTCCTTTCCCCATCCCTCCAAAAAACAGCATAAACAGCAAATGGAATTTAGCAAATTATTTCCCTAATTAGCTTATCTGTCTGGTGAAACAGTCTGTTTCAAGTTATTTCACTTGACCAAGACACGATCATTGGTAACTAAGTCTTATCTTCAGAAGTTACTCCTATTTTCATTCAGTCTGGCAACTGGTACTCATACTCTGGGAGCCCCAACATAAGGCGGACATGGACCTGCAGCAGTGAGTCCAGAGAAGGCCATGATGATTATCAGAGGGCTGGAGCACCTCTCCTGTGGAGACAGGCTGAGAGACTTGGGGTAGTGTAGCCTGGAGAAGAGAAGGTTCTGGGGAGACAAGAGCGCTGGAGAGGGACTTTTCACATGGACATGGCGTGACAGGACAAAGGCTGATGGCTTTAAGCTGAGAGAGGGCAAGTTTACACTGGATATTAGGAAGACATTCTTCATTGTCCAGGTGGTGAGGCACAGGTCATCCAGAGAAGTTATGGATGCCCCATTCACTGTCAGTGTTCAAGGCCAGGTTGGATGGGCCTCTGAGCAACCTGGTCTAGTGAGAGATTCCCTGCCCACAGCAGGGGCCTGGGAATACACGGTCTTAAGGTTCCTTCCAATTCAAACCATTCTATGATTTCATGATTTTTCCCTGAAGTCTTTGCTTTGCTTTGAGTAAAACCACTAAAATACGAACAGTTGTTAATTTCTCTTTTTTTAGTAACTAATGCATTTCAAATTTCAGTAAGGGTATTTTAACAGAAAACTCCATTGAAAGGCCCTACTGAACACGTGCCACTGCCTTTATTCCAAAATAGCCTGTTTTACTCCAAATCATCAGCTCTACATTTAAAAATATATTCTATCTCATTTGATAGCTGTTATTTAGCCACAAAAAGTTACTTAATCTATATTAAAAAACCTAAGCCAACATTTTCTGCATGAATTCCAATACTATTACTCCAGAAAATAATTAGCCAGGATAAAACCCAATATTAATTAGGTAAATATAAAAAGAAGTTTTCTTCTTTATAAAATATTTTCCCAAAATCATTGGACATATCAAAGTCTATACAGCACATACAGCTATTGTACATGTTTCACTGCAATGACTTTGTTCTTTTTTTGGTATATAAAAATAATTTGCTCCTGGTATCTTAAAAATTCTTCATGTTTTCGGATGGACTATCTTTTCCTACACATTTTAGCTGTATAATGCACAATTTGTACTTTATTTACAAAAACTAACATCTGAATTAACAGCTTTACACATGAATGCAAAACTTGGGCATCTGGTTTATAACTAAGTATTACACCCCTGATTTCAGTCCTATCAGATCTGTGTTGCCAAATTAGTCAGCCATGGGCTGGAAATAATTAATCTGAGTACTTGCTTGAAAGATAGATGAAATTAAGGTTCCTGGCTGTGGAGATGTATTCATCATAAAGAAATCTTGCTCCACAACAGCAGCTTGAAATACTATGAAAACAGTTCTCCCATGAACACAACAACACAACTATATCCCTATACTTAAATTACAGTTTAGCTGATATGGCAGTAACTGAAGCCTGTCTTGACAGCTTCTTCTCTGTAGTTTCACTTGGATAAATTATTCTTTGCTTCACCCAGCAGTTTACTGGTGAATGCATGAAAACTTCTGCATGAAGTTACGCAGAGCAGAACATAAATTGTACTTCATAAATATTAGCTTGCTCAGATTTACGGAGACGTTATCAGGATCATGGATTCCCACTATTCACTGCAGCCCCATCACATCAAAGATTCACTTCCGAATGCAGGGTTTCAATACTTGCAACCTAACATCCCCCTCATTTTAAGCACTAAAAGTAGTTTCTTGTCAGTACAGTAATTAGATTGAGGGGGAAAAAACAGAACCAAAGGATAGCATACTGCATGAAAACTGAATTCCTATTTCATTAAAAATAAATTTTACTATTTGTATACGACTTGCCACAGAACATAAACTCTTTGTTATCCTTGAAACTGTGACTTTCCAAGTGTTCTACTATCAATTCCTTCTATTTGCCCCTTCTAAAAGTATAAAAAGTTAATTTCTGATAATTTTTCAAATTTGACTCAGTTTTTTCAGCAGCATGAGATACACAGCACAGCAAGGTGAAGGCAGAAAAGCATGGTCACTAACACCAGTACACTAGAGAAGACAGCAGGATAGAAATAAACCTGGTATTCACATCAATTCCTTCTGTTTTGCTTCAAAAAACATTTGAAGCCAAAAACTAGAGTGTACAATTTTCCTAATAATACACTGGTAATGATGATGAATTTCAGTCAAAGGACTTTCTCTTACACAGAAGGTGAGCCAGGCAGAGCTGATATTACCTAAACTTGCTAACTCAAGAGACAAGTCCTACCACTCTCCCCCAGAACTCCACTCCAAGCTCCATATTCCCTTCACTTCTGTGCACCACCTCTTCCACTCAATCCTAAGGGAACAAAGAGCCCTGCTAACCTGGCAGAAGTTAAGCCTGCAGAGAGCAGGTTTTCTGTCAGTTTTTGGCTTTCTAACAGTTTTCTGTCAAGTTAGCTGGTAAAAGTCAGTTCATCCAATGGCCAGCCATGCAGCAGAGTGCAGCACAGGAGAAGGGGTAGCTCTGCACTGAGGCAAGCAAAACAGAAGGGGAGGCACACCTTATACTGGAAGCAGCTAAGTATCACACTTTCAGCTTTCTGCACCCTTCCAGCCTCAAGCTCATCCCATAATGTATCTAAGTATAAATGGCCTGAAGTGTTGCAATATAACAATAGAAAGGGAAATTTTCAAAACAAGCAGAGAAATACTTCTCATTTCTGAGAACTTGGCTATAATCTGATTTTGAGCACACTGAAACTCCAAAATGCTGCCAGGTATGTTCAATTATTCAATATTGTATATGGTCTGCAAGTATCTTACAACCTGGGGTTTTTTTAACACCAGTCAGTCAGATCTTATATTCAGTATTTTTTTACTGCAAAAGGTTACTGTATATAGCCATTGGGCACAGGTTTACATTATTCATTCAGTTTGAGAATAAAGTGTTATACACACCCAGGAACATCCAAATTAGCTCCACACAGGCCAGACAGGGTCATCAGGGCTGGCTGGCTATGCTCAAGCACCCTGTGAACATAGCTGAAGCTTTGAAACACTAAGCACACTCCAGCAACACTATATTCAAGTGAAAAAGCCCTTGCAAATGCTTGATGCAAAAAGAAAATAAAAGAATTTGGGCTCATTCCAACAGACACAAAGTGGGTCTAAAGGCAGTGTATCATCATCTCAGGAAAGCAGAGTCTATGTATAACAAAGCCTCCGTTTCCTTCTGTAATCAAAAACGTATGACTAGGTAATGAATACATAGTTTTACCATATTGACAGAAGATATCCAGGTCTGAGTTACAGTGCAAGCCTGTATCTAACTACTAAAGCAGCAGAAGTTATCTGCAACTTCCAGGGCAGCAGCAAGTCGGATTTAGACTACAAAGTGCCAGTTGAGTAGCACAGAGCTACAGTAACCACAATATTCTTGTTAGTCATGTCTTTTATGAGGAACATCTTGCCACCATTCTCTTTGCGTTGCTGTGATGACAGACTGCAATGCTAAGCAACTGTGATGGTAACTACAATGTTATTTGTGTATTACAGTACTTTTCTAAAGGCCAGCGCTCAACTGTGCTAAATATACAAAATCCCAATGCTACAATCTGAATTTGCCCATTTTTCATTCCCAGAAGAATGCATTTACTCTGCAAATGCTTCCATGCATTTGCAGACTACCCAAGTACAATAATATGAACCTATCGTGTCTATGTCTTCCAGCATTACTGTAGCCTACACAGCACTTCATATTTTGTAGAGATGCCAAGCAGTTAAAATAGAACCTGCCCTCCTCTGAAAGAATCAACTAATCTGAAAAACTACAACTAAATTTTATCACCTAGGAAAGAGGCAGTTTCTATTTATGTAATGATCCAATTTCTGTTGATGCTGGTAGAGCAAAAGGAAGAGTACTACCGGAAGCACACTGTTCTTTCTCATCTGTAGTTATCAACTCTTAAACACTGATGGAGCTCACAGTATCACACCACTGCTCTAGACAGAACTCTGATCTAAAGTAGCATGTCTATTTGATTTAGAAAATGAACCTTACGTCCAACAACAGTCCTCTCACTTTCCTCTGATTGGAACAAATTTTAATTAAGTATGAAAAAACCATAAGAAATGACAAACAACAGAACTTCTCATTATCTAACTCACTCAGCTTTTTGAAAAGCCCTGGGAACATATGATCATTGCCCAATATTCCTCTTGCATCATTATAACTACAGCTTTAAACACAAAAGGAAATGAGAGACCTAAATTAACTAGGCTCTTTTCAAGTATGCAAACTTTCAAGTGACATCACAAAGGGCAGATTAATCCCTCAACTAGCTGAAACGGTTGTTTTCATAAAGCAAGCTTTTCTATTATCTTTATTAAGCATATAACTTTAAACAAAGACTTGCCCTAAATATTTCAGTCATTTGTTGAAAGAAAATGTAAATTATCTTCCTTTATATACTCATTCTAATATTATTCATAAGAGATCCAAAAGCCACATTTCTGGCAAACTCTTTGGCCAAAAAAACCGATCATATACCCGGATCAATTTTTCTTCCAATAATTTTTGCAACAATTTTGCATAAATAAAAACAGGTGTGGGGTTTTAAAAACACCATTAAAAATGAATGCAAAGGTACTTTAATATGCACAGAGTGTAAGCAGAGGAATCCATTTCAATTTGTCATTTTAGCAAACTGAGTTGGATTTCAAGTGGTCAGATGCTCACATGGGGGCACAACCATCTCATTGCACTGGGGAAAGCACGACCTCCTTTTTACTAAGGAACAAGTTTTTAGATTGGTTCAGCTGTAATGTAATTTCATCCTAACTGGCGGAAGAATCTTTGCCATTGTCAGTCACTATTATTGCAATATTAATAGCCCCATTGAGCTGACAGCTGAATGAGTTCACAGCACTCCACCACTATTTCAAGCTATATATACACACCTTGCACACTACTTGCATCACAATGCAACTGATGAAATTTTTCTTGAAAATTTATACTTCTGAATTTATACATACTCCTAGTCCACAAGTACAACCTCATCCTAGCATGAAAGTTTATCTTTTAAGTTTGAGAAAGGTTTGCAGAAGCTGATTCCACAGTTACATAATTACATATTTAGTGACAGATTTCCTAAACTTACATTTAAGATTTCTTTCGGGGGAAAGAGAGCTTTAAAGAAGAACCTATTCCCCCCCCCCGCCACAATCTTTGTATTTAAAAATACATTAATCATATTTAGAAAACTTGTATCGTGTTTCTTACCTTTTTACCCATAGTTAGAAAAGGAAAATCCAGATTCTTCAAGGTCATCATCTTATTGGAATCTTATAGTAAATTTTGGTATTTTTATTCTGGCAACTGACAGTACTTCAGAGAAAATTTGTAGTGCATTGCAAAGTGATGAAAAATATGCCACTAAAATGTTAGGATACAAGCACTGCAATTGCTCACCTAGGATAGAAGTTTTAAGTATCCAGTAGCTGAGACAGCATATTGGGGAATAAGTAAGCAAAAACTAACTACTGAGATATATTTAGATATTCTCAGAAATAGAAGGTAACTGGTATCCTTAGACACTAGTTAAAAGAATTTCACTTTTTTCCTAATTTTCTACTATTCATATGAATCCACTCCATATTACCCAGACCTCCCCCTCTACAAATCCATTCAAATTCTTTTTTAGTACTATTCAGAATTTTACCTCCCTAATTGTTTACTAAGTCCTCTAACAAACATTATTACATTTATCATTAAGAGGTCCAAAGCATGCTTTGTTAACTATACAATTCAGTTTGGACCATCTGGTCATAAAGCTCCTAATTCCCCCTCCCCCATTTATCTCCACACCTCCTTTTTCCCAAGTATCTTCAATTGGGCAGCAATATCAAAACCTATTTTTTTTGCTCATCTTCCAAATTTTGACTGCTATTCCATTTTTCAAGAAATAATTCACATAAGACATTGTACAGAATATTTAACAAATGCACTTTTCCATCTAGTTTTGAAGGCCACTGCTATCAGTTACACTCATGCTTCAGGAAATTCTCAAAATAAAGAGACATAGCAGAACACAGCAGAACTCTGGAGCTCTAGTTTGCCGCTAACAAAACCAGAACCAACTCATCTAAAACATCTGACTCTAAATAGAAATCATTTTGTGAAGTATCACTGTAGCACCAACATGGATTTGCAAACCCAGAAATAACAGATCAAAAATTCCTAATTGTAGCATACTTGGGAAAGTACTTTCAAGTCTGGAAAACCCAGAGTACAATACCTATTCAAAGTCAGAAGCCACAAAGTGTTATTCAAATGTTTAGGTAAAGAACATAATACCTAATAGCTAAAAACATTTATATTTTAAAATAATGCAAGAATTATAGTTCAACAGTGTGCCTGCCAACACACAAAATTAGCTGATTGTGTACCACAGGTAAATTAGCAAAAGCCTGGACAATTCTGTCTTAATTTAAACCATCACTACAGCCACTGCTACAAAATATAACAAAACACACACGGTCATGTACAGAGTCCTAATGGGTGCCATTAATACCCATGAAAATGATCAGATACTGAGCAAACAAGAACAGGAGGCATGTTGACTACCAGAAGCTATTTTTGAAGCACCATTTGCAATTATATGTACCTACACTTCTTGGAGAAGTGAGTTGTATCTCAACTAACACGTTTAAGCAATCTGTATGACTACAGGACAATATTCAGTGACTCCATCAGTGTTTACAGCTATTCTAAAAAGACTTTAAATTACTTCTGCTACAATAAGCAGTAGACCTAAGAGAGACAGTAGGAGAATTACATGTAGCAGTCCACCCTGCACACTCCACTTTGCAGCCAGAAACATGAAGACTCATTTACACATTACTATTTCTTTTACCTTTTACACCATCAGGAGCAACTGGGAACTAACTCATCAGCTACTTTTGGACAATAAAAGGGCAGAGGTAGGATAGAGGGAGTTGAAGCTTTCTTTAACTCATAGCTGTCTCCTCCTTTGATAGCTGAGTTAGTACTCGGTACACATGGTTTCCCACCACCTTGCAGCAGAACATGTAAACAGCCTGGGCTCAAAATGCTATTCTTACATGGCTAAATTGAACAAAGAAAATCACTGGTGGTTAGGTGCAAGGGAGCGTGGGGTCATGTTAAAAATAAATTTAAAACAGGCAACTTTTCCAAAAAGATGGGTTCTCTCCAAAAAAAGCATTTACAAATATAACCATTGCATCCACATTATTATTAATTTAAAAATAATTAAAATGTATGCAATTGCATCATTTCATACAAAAAGAATTTTAAGCATTTTTGAGAACGTTTGAGTATCTCCTTCAAACAGAGCTGCTCCAGCATTAACTCATCCACAGCTCATCTAGGTTATATTATTTCCTGCCAATTAGCTGCCTTCCACATACAGCATCATCTTGAAACAGAAAACAGACGTACAAGATCATGGTATTTATGTTTATAGATTACAGGTTGAATTCAAAGCAGACATACATACCCACTGCTGGTGCATCATATTCATCCCCAAGTAAAATTTCAGGAGCAGAATAGGCAAGAGATCCACAGCTCGTGGTGAGCTTCTTTCCAGGCTGAAATTTGTTGCTGAAGCCAAAATCAGTCAATTTCACAAGTCCTTGTTTTTCAAAGAAAACCACATTCTCTGGTTTTAAGTCTCTATGAACTACATGCAGTTTATGGCAGTAGGATATAGCATGAACTATTTGAGCAAAGTATTTTTTTGCCAGATCCTCATTGAGGCCTTCTTCATGTTTCATGATGTAATCAAACATATCTCCGCCATCCCCTAGCTCTAAGATGAGATAAAGCTTTGTCTGGGTGTCAATCACCTCGTACAGCCGCACTATGTTGGGATGCTGCACTAACTTCATGCACCTGACTTCTTGAAAGAGATGTCCAGTGGCCAGAGTGTCCAGTTTGGTCTTGTCAATGACTTTTACTGCTACTTTTTCACCTGTAAAGACATGCCGAGCAAGTTTGACCACAGCAAAATGGCCTCTGCCCAAAGTTTTATCCAAGTCATACAATCCTGCAATTTTTCCATCATATCCTCGTTTGAAGCCTGCCATTCTGTTTCAGAAGATGAAATAATATTTAAGCTCTTTGGAAACGTGGTATTTTCATATAAGAGTATCTGATGCAAATAAATAGTCCATAATCACTGCCAAGCATACCTAAAAATAAAGAGACAAGATTATATACTTGTATAAAAGTAAGCAAAATTATTATCTTGTAATTACCCCAAGTTACATTAGCAATTACTACAGATTATTTATTAAATAATCTTCAGGAATTTTTTCAAAGGGTTTAATAAGGCCTTAACTTGCTGGATGGGCTAACTTGCAGATTTATGACATCACATTATCAGTATGCTTGAAGAAAGTGAGTTTCAACACTGCAATTATGATGATTTGTCTCAAATTTAGTGGCCTTCATTGTTTTGAGTCAGAAACCTTTCAAGCAGCATTGGAAGAAATCAGTGTTGTAAGGACTTAAAATTGGCAAAATCTGCAACTTCCCAGATACACTATAAAACAGTTGGGCACCACAGAATATCATCAAGAGGAACATACTTAATACATCTCTTTTTTGGCACATCCCTTCATATTACACATGAAACAGCCCTAATACAAAGTTCTGATGGCCTGACTTGGGACTTTTACCTCCTCCTTTTTAACAGCTTTCTGTTCGGCAAAGCTCAGAGTGACATACAATACTTAATTTTGTTACTCTAATTAGCTTGAGCATTATCAATCAATACTGTAATTACAGCAAGTGAACAAAGTTTTAAAGGCTGAAATGAAACATTTGGGTTGGATATACTTAGTACTAAATAAAATATCTTGTTAAATATTTTGACTGAAGTTATACAAACTGGTGAAAGTTTGGAGGTAGGCTGCATATGTTCATCAGTCCTAAGAATGAGTGAGGAGAAGGGGAAGGAGAGTGGGAAAGAAGCAGAGAAGATTCAAGAGTTCAGCTTTTGTGTACTGAAGTCCTGCTTACCAGGTATTTGGCATTTAAGCAAACAAGACCCAACTTATAAAATATTCATATTCAAAACTGGTTTTGAAGGTCTTACATCCCATTGTCATCTTTTTTTCCACATACAAAACCTCCCAGAACCTTTTCCTGCATTGTTACCTTAGATTGAGGTTTAAATAAAAAACTGTAGCTATCAAAAAGCCAACCATTTCTCCAACTTTGAGTGCAAAATAGTTAGAAATATGAAAATTAGATGGCTCATTGCCAACTCTAAAATACAGAAAACACAGCTCTTTAGAATATATTTTCAGTTTCAAAACTGAACTTCAAAAAGCAAAACTTTGAAATGGAAGTTGGCAAACAAACAGCCCCTTACATTAGTTATTCTCAAATTGAAATGTAAACATTAGATTAAAAAAACTCCCTGCTAAACAAGTTATTTCACAGACAGTGGAACTAATGAACCTGGTTTCATATGGATTCAATTACTATGTTGAGGGGGTCCTATGAGGATTCTGTGATGTTTAACAAGCTCACCTTACTGCTTCTCTCAGCTGGAGCCATGGTATAACCTCTTCGCTATCCAGCTGTCTGCTTCCACAAAACCTACAGCATTCAGTTTGAGACCTCTACCCCTGTAAAATTTGAATAAAATCAATTAACTTCCAAAACTTCATAACCTAGACAAGGAACAGAGTTAAGTGCAACAAGCATTAATATAATAACAAACAATACAAACATTGAGGTTTGGGGTTTTGTGTTTCTTTAAAGATAGTCATCAAGCTTCAACAACTTCACTGGCTTTTGTGTTGCTGTATGCACCCTTCCATTCTGCTACGAAGCACTATGCTTCACATGTTCTTTCAAAAACCACTCCACTAGAAGATGGCTGGCATATCTGCTTCCCAACACTTCCCATACTGCTCATCTTACAGAGCTTCCCCTACCATTCCTATGGAACACCATCCCATCCTTATTCAAAGAAGCACAAAACTGAATTAAAGCATGCTACAGTAAACTAAATGCCCATGCCAAACACTCTCCTACCTGGTAGAAACTATTACAGAATGCACAGGGAACAACACAGTACAATGGCAAATACAACAATGAACAACAAAACTCTCCTTATCTTTCAGAGATTCAAAAACTTCTTTACATCTGAGAGCAGTGCGTTTGTGTTTAGTATCACTTGATGGATTCCACTCCACCCCTCCCTGTGAAACTAGGCAGCGCTTTATTAAAGCATGTGAATTTTTAGCATCAAGAACATACTGCAGCAGAGCTGAATTGTTTAACTAAGTGCTGTGAGAAGAACGACTTCCCCTTGTTTGTTTTTAATCTCCTGATAATTTGTGCATCTTCTCATTCACTGTCTGTTCCAAAAGAACTATCATACTCCATTTACCTTGCCCCAAGCAACTCACAGAACTAGTTTCCTCCCTTCAGCTCAATCTTGTTCCAATCCTAGTCTATCAATCCTTTTGCAGCGGTTATTCCACAGGCTTTAGCATTCTCTCACCCTTCTCTACTCATTTTCTGGTTTGTTCTATTCTACTTTCTCAGGCAAATTTGTGGGTTTTCTCACTACTGCGCACTGACAATGTTTTCAAGCAATGTTTTACTTTATAGCTGTATAATGTTCCATCATACTGACCTAACCCCAAAATGAAGACTAATGAAAAACAGTCCATGTACACACATAAACCACCTAATCTTGGCCTGCATGAAGCAAGAGGGGATATATTAATCAGCTGTGCCCCATACGGTTGTGTGACTCCACAGTCTCACTCCTAAAGGGGGTGCCAGCATTTTAAAAAAAACCCCAACAACAACAAAAAAAACCTCCACACAACATGCTTTATAGTACTGCCGTCCCCACAGCATCCTAATCTGACTCCCAACTGCTTCTGGATTAGAGAAATTAAAGGAAAACCGAAGCACACAAATTAAAGACAGCTTCTCTGAATTTAGCTGCAACACTCAGTACAGAAAGATTTATGCTCATTACTTTGTTCATCTGGCACGTTCTCAACCATCACTGTACAAACTCAACAAGTGATTAACTCTAAATCACATTGTACACATAAACATCAACCTGTCAACAGAACTCCAGAAAAAACCAGTCATGCTTAAGTCATGGAGAAATATATCAGAGAGTAATCAATAGGATAAGAGCTTACAGAAATGGAAGATAAACTACATTTATTAATGTTGCAGCCCTATTAGCTGCAAGAAAATTAATGCCCATTCATTAACAGTTTAACTTAAAATCTCCACAATAACAGACCAACTAACCCTTAATTCTGTGGTTTTAAAATAAATCTGCAGAGATGAAGCTCCCACAGCTAAATACAGGGACTTCAGATGCAACACATGGTTTGAACATACCAAAATTTAGAATTGTTCAGTAGTAGGAAGGGGATGCAAAAATGTCATGGTGTAACCAAGGCTTGTATCTATATACAATTTAAATACGCTATCTAAAGGAGGGCAGTTGCCATACCAATACATTTCAGAGCAGTTTCTTTTTCTCAGTTTCAAGAGAAAGAAAGTAGAATTTTGACAGTATTTAAGGTTCCACTAAGAGCACATTTTCACAACTTTCAAGCTGAAGCCTCTTTGAGACCCTTTGTTGTTGTCTCCTTAGTTACAACAGAAAAACTTTTGGGGCTGACTATAGATGAAACAACGCAAACCTCTAGTTTTGCCATGACCCTCCAAAATAGGATTACTTTTAATGATGGATCATTTGGGTGATCCAGTTCACAAAGTGACCTCTTGAACATTTTCACCAAATCAAAGAACTACAGACTAAAGCAGACAACAAGCAAAATTTCCACCAGCCACATGTTAACTGCAAGCCAAATAACAGCCTGAGAAAAAGCAATTAAGAGACAGTTGTATAACAGAAAATATTTACCTGTCTTTTCATTTATATTATGTTAAATCCCCAATAAGTTCATTTTTCAGCATTAGAGTTTAGTTTTTGCAGTTGGTGAGTTAAGTAACCATTAGCAGCGTTTAATCCATGTGGCTAATTATGGTTCTAAAAACGCATTTTTCCCTAATTATACCAGAACTCAGCTACGCCCCCGATACTCATTTTATGCAATGTAGACATTTAGCAGTAAATAAATTCAGAACAGATCCTTCTTTCCACAGAAGCTCATATACCTATCCCACAAAACACTGCAAACAGCCACTAATGGAGATCTGCAGGAGCTGTTTTGTAATATCACATGCATCCCATTAAGAAGCTTAACAACAGTGCTGTGATTCAACCATCTTTAAAAGACGGATGAATAGATCTGTTTAGAAAATGCAGTATGTTTCAGAGACACTAGCTTTTCTCTAAACAATTCACCCTATTCAAAAACTTTCATTAGATTATACACTGCGAGTAAGACCAGCCTAGTTCATCTTACCTGATGTATGTATTAGCTTACTTTAGAAAATGAAGCTTCAAGGTCCCATTTAAACAAAATGCTGAAAAACTATCAATGCAAAGACTTCCCTGCATTATCAGTCTAACAGACATAAAAGCTGAAGTAATCTTCACTGGGAGTTGTCCTTCCACAGACAGCTAACCATCCCTGTCTCCCTTCACGATAAATGGAGATTCAGTCAACACAGATAAGAGTCTGTGATAAAACAAATTGCACCCTAAAGCAGATAGCCAAACACATCAAATGAATCATTGCTTAAAAGCACACGCTTTCATTTTCTGTAACAGGAGTTTAGAATGAACAGTTCAGTGGATGAACACATTACACACATCTACCAGATAGATTAAAGAAGTTCTACCTTCCTTTTGCTCTCTCTTGTCTCAGATAAGTAACAGCATCTATACCAATTATTTATTTACTACATAATTGTATGTTGAGAGTAAGACTTATGTTGCTAGGATTCCTAGAAACACTAAACCCAATATTTGACATAAACAGAATATGGAGATTCAGAAGTATTTTTTTTTTTTTTCACTCTGAGAAGAATTTGTACAAATCATCAGAATCTGAGAGTAAACTGAAGGACATAACTCAGTAAACAAACTGCAAGTATAATTTTTCATATTTTTTTCAAATATTTTCTCCCAATTTTTACCTGTCATCCTAATGTAAGGAATCTTTACAGGCCAATCCACGAACTTTAGAAACAGCGTATCTTGTTACCATATGAGCCACTTCTTGCACTGTTACTGTTATTGACACTTCATAATGTGTCAATCTGCTTTCCTCCAGAGGGTTTTTTAGCACCTTTCTTTTGGTATAAGGGAGCACCAACACACTAGAAGCAGGTAAAAGGCATTGCAAGAGCGACATGTGAAGAACATATACGCTCAATGCATATCACACGCCTGTAAACCTCTCATTACTTAACTCCTACGCATTTCAAGCTTCTTAAGCTCCTAGTACACAGAATATTCAAGACTCAATATGGGAGTCAGGATCCCAGGAAAGTGCATTCTCCTGTTTGCATACACAGGTGTCATGATCCAGCAGAGCCCTTCCTCCTCCACCTTCCTATGGCCTAAGCCTTCACAACTACCGTTCAAAGATAGCCAAAGAAACCATGGCAATCTACACCTGCCCTACAGCCAAACATTTTGTACATGCAGCATTTTCAGGGGGCAGAGGAAGACACAATTCACAGAGGCAGCCGTGTTACAACTCAGCTCTTATACACACAATGGCCTCTAAAGCTTTATTTTCCACTTTTTGTGATGCACCACAGCATACACACATCTTCCACTGATGACAAACCCTATAAACTCTCCTGTTCCCAGTGAGTTCCATGATAAAACAGGTGATTTTTTTCAAGGTGTACATGCACTTATTGCATTTTCCTATTAGGCCTCAGTGTCAGTAATCAGCCCACACTGTGTTACTGAAATGTCAAGATATATCAGCAAAACTCTCTACTATTCCGCACTGGTTACCCCTAAAACGATGAAGGGTTATCAAGTAATGCTGTGTTACAAACATAAAAAGAAGAATTAACCTGCAAATTTTAACTGTACTCCTTAATTTTAAACAGTCTATAGAATTTTGCTCTGAAAAGATATAAGAGGTGCCAATTGCTGATGAAGTTTTGCCATTGTTTCATTATTTTAGAATGTATTGCAAGCATTAGAATTACTTATGGGTAGCCTTAACTCTTCTTAGAATTGAAGTAAAAGCAAAATGCCAACAAGAATTCTTCAGTTCTAAGGTCTATTATTCAGTGAACAGCCAGCAGAGAAATATTTGGCAGGTCAATAAACTTGGTAAAACATTGGTCCTGGACCAACAAAATGTTGGAGGATGGGAAGGGCAGTGCTATCATAGATTTGAGAGGAAAGAAGTTACTAACAGCATTTTGTAACAGAAAATGATGAGAGCCAGCATGACCTGACTTCTAAGAGCAAGACACTTTGAGGCAGATCCAATACATTAGAAAAAGAAAATGTAAAAGATACAATGCATGATTCAGGATATCATCAATTAAAGAACATACTTATTTCTTAGATAAGGAATTCCCAAACTTTCAGACCTACAGATTGCTGTCTACCATCTATTTTCTTGAAGACTAGTGCAGTCACATCAAGCATAGACAATTTAAGCTTTCCACTTTCACACAGCTAAGCTTTAGTGAGTGGTCTGCAGAACACTAGCAAAGAGGAAACTAAAATTTGATAATTGTGTTGTAGAAACTCCACCTGATGGCTGGTATCTGTGCGAGAATCACCCTCAATACAGACAACTTACAGGAAGTCACTGGATCAGAACTGGTCCTTCAAGGCCTCCTCTTTAAAAGTCAAGAATGTCTATTTCCTTTTTCTTTCCAAGAAGGTGAATGAGGAAAAATACAGACTATGTTGATATACAGATTGCAAAGCAATAGTAAGACAGCAGCAGAAACAGAAAGATTATGATTACAGACTAGACACCAGGGCTATTAAGAGGACAGATGCACCAAGACTGATGGAACTATGATCCACTGACAAACCCATCACCGGCAGTTACAGGCGCTGGTTCCAATTGTGAAATATGTTAAAAGCCCAAAGTACTTTCACAACCTTGTTGATAATTCACTGCAGTTCACAAGGTACTTTCCATTTCTAAGAGGAGGTATTACACAAGACAAATCCAAACTGCCCTATGGATTTAAGAACACAGCAATAGCTTTACACCATTTAAAGTCCTCACACCACCCACAGCTCCAAAAGCAATTAATCTCAAGTTGCATCTGTTTTCTTCTTATGCCCTATCTCGAAGGCCAGCATGTGGCCTTTCATTTTTAAAGGAAAAAAAACAAGAGAGGCACTACCCTGTTCACATGACAGGCTTCAGCAATACAGCACTTGAGCTCCGAAGCTGCTCCTGAAATATTACTGTACAGCAAAATACCAGATCTTCCTGAATAGCCACATCTTATAAATTATATTCTGCATAGTAGAATGTGATAACATTGTTTAAAAGGACTTGCTCCAAGTTTTTGTGATATCTGCTAGTACTTCCTCTCTGTATCTGTAAATCAGTTATAAAACTTTGTTCAGACCCTGTGATGTCATCATATAGAGAAAAATTAGTTTCAACTGAAATTCTCATCTTTTGCATCAGAATTTGCACTAACAGAAAATTTTTTCCTCAACTACAGAAAATTAGCATGGATATCTTAGTTACAGATATTCTTACATTTAACCAATGAAGATCTAGTATTTCAGTCAACAATTGTATAAACCACAGAGATAACTCATGGTAGTTGCACTCCCTAGCCCAAAATTGTACTTTTCCAAGCTTGATAAACAGCATCAAAGTAGATTTTTGAAGATTTTTAATATCCTAAATGCCATCATGTTATCCCTTTTTTATTCCCCCAAAATAACTAGGAATGTGAAACTGATGCCAAAATATTTTGCATATCAGGTGATTCACTATGGTATCACCATCTTTTAGACAGAACAAAGCTTTATATCTAGGAAACTTACTGCAGGAACTTGGCAGAAAGCAGATAACTCAGATTTCTCCACCAAACTAAACTCTTAGAGAAGCTGCTTCATCTACTCCATGTTCATGAACTCTCAGAATTGTTTCACCTTTTTCAAATAATTTACCACATAATTTTGTCATGCCAGGCAGTGCAGCCAAGACCATTAACAGGAGCTCTAAACATTCTGGCATTAATCAATAAACACTTCAGTGTGGCATAACATTTCAATGTTAGCACTGTTTTAACACCCACATCTTTGTTGTGTAAATTCAGAACCACAAACATAACTTTTTTTCTGTATCAAGGGAGGTGAAAGCATCACATGCCATCTCAAACACAAGTATTCAGATGCAAATACGTGTACATATTCTTAGTACCTACTACAAATAATAACATTTTCTATTAAATTTCTTAATATCTTCAAGGTCAAATATCAGATAGTTTTGTTTGTTTAGCAATACATCTGGTAACATAAAATTCAAGTACTGAATTGACTTAAGTTGCCACTATGAGACTGATGTTTTCCACCTAGGATACAAACTGCTTAAATTCTGATGTATAGATTGACTCCAACCTACAGTTACTCAGTTTCAATACTTTATTCTCATTTATAGCATCCTAAATTAGTCAGGAACTGCTAGGCACCTGAAATTTGCCACACTTTAACATGAACAAAGATTATAAAAGTCTAGGCTATCATCTCTCAAGTAAAGTCCAGTCAGTACCTAGATAGGAGACTGCTGCAGAAAAACCCACAATGATACATAAAGAAAATAAAACAGGCTGTCAAATACAGTGCAACATTTCTGTCCCAGCACTGTTGTAGAAGATCACTATAACAGAGGGATTCAGCATTTCAGAAAGTGAACATGCTCTGTTTTATGCTTTGCAAGTATAATTATTTCTCATTAAGTTCTTAACATTGGTGAGTCAATCAACTTATGTGAACTAGAACTCTGCCAGAGTGAGTTATCCTAGAATTGTAAGGGAATATACGTTTTTTCCAAATCCTCTTAAGCTCTTATGTAATACTGTTATGTGTATTAAAACAACAGGTACTTTATCACAGCAGCTGTAGCATTCTAGTTAAGTGCTTCAAAATAATGTGACATAGAAGATGGGCAGAACCTCACAGTCTACTAAAGTTAAGAGCTTATGAAATTTAATATTATTATATTCATCATAAACTGCAGCTCAGCCCTATACCCCTGATCTGAACCAAGTTTCATTGGTTTCTTATTTTAAGACATATTAGCAAACACTATTAAGTAGGAATGGACATAAGTTCACCAATAAGTTTTACAGCTACAGCATTTCAGTGAAACCCTGAAAATCCAAAAAAGGAAGTCCATAATTTCACAAGAGACACACTGTGAGGAAAAAACCTAGCTGCACCAGGATACTGTGCCCTTGAAAGCAAGGCAGGCCAAGGAAGCCAAAGGTGCTACTTTGGCATTACAGTTGCCAGTGGGATAGAAGGGACAATGATACACTGAAGGTGCAGACTGCAAAAGAATTATCCAAGTATAATTCAAAGGCAGTTAGAAGAGACCAGGTTGGTCAGAACAGTGAACAAGATGACTACTACAAGTAAAAGAATATCTGCAGTAGCATATTAGCATGCACCCCCTTAACATGCTATTTCTTTAAAATAATCAGAAAGCAGACTATTTATTACAGAGCAACCACTCACACCACATGGCAGTATCAGTTCTCATAGCAGGATGATTCAAGGAACAGCAGTAACCTGTAGAGTGTCCAACTCTCAAACTGTACTTTCTTGCTTCTCAATTGTGTAAAATGAAAACAAAACCCACAACACAGTAAGTACACTTAAAATGCAATTCTCCCTTTTCCCTGTTTTTTGTGAAAGCCTCAAGTGTGTATCATAAAGATTCTCTTAAAAACGCCAGATGAATGTGCTGCCTTAGATGCTACCTTGCCTACCAGGCAAAGCTCCAGCAGTCAGGTTAGCTTTTCTTTCCAATCACTTGAAAAAAACCATGTCATCATTCTACCACTTTTCTGGTCATTTAGAATACTCAGGAAAAATGAGAGACAAGACTGGACTTTCTCCTCCTTAATTTTTATTATTAAGTCCTCTAATCTGGATGTTGTATGCACTAGAAGTAAAAAGGGCAGATATTAGTCTAAGCAAACATTTTGGCACAAGGTGAACTTTGATTGCATTGTTTGGAAATGATTGTTAGTTCTTATTTGTTTCAGATTCCTTCTAAGGATCAGCAACAGTACAAAAAAAACCACGAGCCGATTTCCCACTTTCTGTAATATATCTCCCAAACAAACCCCACCATTCCTTAACCCACTTCCTAATGGTGCATGCCTTGAAAGAAATGCTTCCTTCTAACACAATAAACATTTGCTAGTAAACACTTCTATACAGATTTCACTTTGCAGGGATTCGCTAAACTGGTCCCTCCCCAGAGCCTGAAGATCTAAATATATCCATAATAAACAACTCCAAAAAAGCAGCAGATATGACTAAGTAGTGACTGCACTACAGAGGGCAGGCGTAAGCATATTTGCATGCATTTCATTCATGCTAGATGGCTGAAAATCATACAGTACGCTTCAGCTGCTCCAGTAACTGTAATGGTACCACCAAAGAAACCACTGCTTTGCCTTCATCTACTCATAACAAGCTCTTGGAAGTGAGATGATCAATAAGAAACTGTCTATGAATAAGCAAAAACCCAAAGCATGTATCCCACATAAAGGTTTCACCTTCACAGGTATACTAGCATCTCTTACCAATAAAAATATCCAATCTGAAAATGGGTCATTTTTGTCACCAACCATCTTCTGGCCAATATAAGGGGTTTGACCCCCTAGTGGATGTTCTCTAACACTTTACTCAGATCACTTACTAAAAAAAAAAAAAAAAAAAAAAAAAACCCAAACAAAACCAACCACACATATCTGCCCTTCAACTACTACCACGACTGCACATCAACTATCTTTAAAAGTCATCTTCTGTTAATATAAGCACCTGGGTGCCAAAACCCGCCTGACAATAAGCACAAAGACCTCTATGCAGGACCTTGCTAGTTATTCTACCAATTTCTACAGTAATCTCTAGGCAGTGAATTCAATGTAGTAAGTGTACTGACAGCAGCAAGGCACGTACTGACAAAGAACGAGGGACACTTCCAGCCTCTGTCAGGAGGGGCACGCTCCAGCCCTGGGCACAAGGAGACGAAGGCAAACCTGTTGGCTACGCACCGGATGCCGAGGGGCGAGATGCACCGTCATTCCCCTAAAACGCACCCGCGGCCGGACCGCGGGGCTCTCGCCTCGCTTGTTTATTTTTTTTTCCCTTCCCAGCAACAGAACATACGCGGCGGAGCCGGCGAGGGCAGCACAGCGGGGGAGTGGCGGAGGGAGCGGTGTCACTCCGGTCACACGCGCGGGGCCGGGTGTCACCGCGGTCACACGGGGCCGTGTCGCACGGACACTCCGCCGCGCCGGGGGCACGGCAGGCTGCCGGCAGCCCGGCGACCCCGCAGGAACAGCCGCATCCCCAGGAGCCCGCTGTCCCCGCAGGAACACCCGCGTCCGGGGAGCCTATCGTCCCCGCAGG
>VXBB01005517.1:1310110-1325987 GCA_013399915.1 Illadopsis cleaveri | reverse complement strand
GTGGTGGGACCGCCCGGTGCGGTGCGCCCTGGGGTTCGGTGTCGTGAAGCTCCTGAGCAATTCGCCTTAGACATGGGAAAAATAAGAGCGGTGGGTGAAGCGCTGAAGGTCTGAGGAAAGGGTGAAGAAGCCCTCGCGTCCGCTACCTGCATCGCGGCGAGTTGGCGGCCCCTCCCTGTCCCTCTGGCGGGACGCTGGGCTCGAGAGCTGCTTAAAGTCGTGAAAGGACCATGCCTGTGATTCCTGGGTAGAAATAACAGCGTGTAAATGACAGTATAGCAAGTACAGAATCAATTAGATTGGAAAAGACTTCTGAGATCGTCGAGTCCGACCCGTGACCGAACACCGTGTTAACCAGACCATAGCACTGAGTGCCACGTCCAGTCTTTCCTCAAACACTTCCAGGGACGGTGACTCCACCACCTCCCCGAGCAGGCGCTGGTGCCCCTTGTGCCCTGGGCAGCTGGCCTGGGTAGCGATGGTGTGAGGGCAGCGAGGCACGTTGCTGTTGGATTCCCCTGTGGTGGGAAGGGTGGGAGCACAATGGATGGAGGAGGTCATCTAGGAAGCAAGGAAAGTGAAAGAAAAGGATGGCACTGAAGCTAGTAGGAGAAAACAGGCCGAAGAACGAGCCTGGCAGGGGGTTCAGAGTTTCCCTGTACACATACACCTGGCAGAGCAGTTTCCCTGCACATGCACCTGGCTGTTCCGGTGGTGACGGCGAGAGAACACCCCGAGTGGTTGCGCCACAGAAGCGTTCGGGCTAAGTAGGTGCTAAGGAGGGATAAGCGAAGCGGTTGCTCGGAGCATCAGAAATAATGCAAGAATTTCCTCTGAAGATCAAGGAAGGAAAATCTTTGAAAAGCCAGGGAATTAAGACTTGAAATCAGCACTTTGAAAAGGGCCCTGGTTATTTTTTTTTTTTTCAAATAGAAATGGCCACTCAAGATATATGGAGAGAGAATACAAACCCTCATTATACAGCTAAGCCTAATTTTAAGAGAATGATTGAGAAATGCTTTTCATTTTTTCCCATGCTTTGACAAAATTTAGATATCATTCTTTTGTTAATAGCTTATGTACAGCAGAGGCTATTGAATTAACCTGGAATTTCTTAGCTTGAAACCAATCTATAATATATATAATCATATACTATGCCAGAAAATACAGTTCAAGGAATGACTAAACTGAAATAGTGTGATCATATGTAATAAAAAGGACATAATGATTTTGCATTTTAAGGTTTCAAAAGAGAAATAAAGTAAAAAATACATTAAGGTTTCAGGATATGTTTAGTCTGATCACTGCCTCCTACAAGAATGAGAATTTCATGATTTGGTCATAATTTAGACCACTCCATGGTCTAAATTCTCCACTCCAATCAGGCTTGATTCTCCACTCTTACACCATTCAGGCACCAATAAAACACAACTGATTGCTGAATTTACAAGATGGATTTGATGTAGGAGATTGCAATAATCAGCCCATCACATGTGTCTGCCTGATTATCACTGATTTCTCAAGTCTGAGTTTGCACAAGTGTGTGATACACCCCACTTGGATTTCCAAGCCTGCTGTGATCAGGTGATGCCTCATGCTTATTGTGTTGTAAAACTTAAATTCCGTCTCTCTAGTTAATAATAATTACGTATTTCCAGTTGTTTTTCATTGGCATGTTGAAGAAGGCACATCTCACAAAGACCAAATGATGATTCAGTTCAGTGCCACTAAGTCTTCCTTTGCAAAATATTTTGACATAAAGGACTTTTTTATATCAGCTAGAAATCACATTATCATCTATTGCACTGCCCCACAGGATATTGTGTTCAGATGTACTCAACTTTTTCGTATGTTTGCTTATGTGGCAGAAGAGGTGGGTGGAAAAGGATACATTTGCAGGAAAAAAAAAAGAAAATTCTCACCTGCAACATAGCTATTTTGAGATATAATACTTAGGGTCACTTGTGCAATACAACAGCTCTTTTACTCAATGGGATGAGTCTTTGTAGATGAGTATGTGTGAGACCAAGAAGAGGGTCAAGAAAACATGCTGCACTTAAGTGGAGACAACAGGGACTGGAAGGAGTCTGACAGTCTGTAGTGGGATGGAATTGCCTGTTTTTAGGTAGCTTTATCACTGTCTACACTAGATCACATACTTCTGGGGTGAGACCAATACCATTCCCCCGACAAGGTAATGTAAATCTCCTGTCACATATACAGTCACACTGGGCTTTGTCTTCAATGGCACAGGGCCTTGTTTTGATTTTGTGAGGGTTTTTTTACATTGAAAATGTAATGAATGTGATAGCTACATGCCTGTAAAATCACACAAGCTGCAGCGAGGTTGCTGGGTGAGGTCGACCCTGTGCTGCTGCTTTTGGTTTGCCTCGCCTGGTTTACCCGGCAGTAAAAGTGCCGTGCCTTGGTCCCCACATCAGTTATAAAACAGGACAGCTAATACATGATAGCTGTGCCACAGCAAAACACACCTCACTTGTCAGTCATCGGCCTGAATGTATTTGTTTAGGGAAGGTGACAGCAACAGCCTCATGCATCTGTTTAAGGGATTGCTCATGGCATACATACATCCAAAGCAGACCAGACAACATTCCTCCTTGCAAAATCCAAGCATAATCTACTACAGGGAGAAAATGGTAGATAATATTGGTTTTTACAAAATACCTACTGGCTGACATTAGAAATAACCTTGTTTTAGATAAGATACAAAAAGTGTAAGCCATCTGTCAAAAATCCGGAGTGTATAAACACGTGTGAAATTGTTAGTCTACAGGATTTGAGAAGGGATAGGTTCTTTAAAAGATGAATCATTGCAGTTCACTTGTTTTGAAAATTAGGCTAATACTTAGTGTAAATTATTTTGCACCTTTCCAATGAGATGTGTTTGAAATGCAAAGTAGTGCAAGAAAATGTTGGGATGTTTCAAATGCTTGAGGCTTAAATACTGACTTTGGACCAGCCTTTGTGAGTATGTCCATTCTCCCTAGTAATTCCCAAACCCACTGGTCAAATCTGAATTAAAGGGATAGATATTTCCAGAATTATATGTTTTCATAAGTGTCATGAAACTAGGCCTATGCAGTGAACAGTAACCTTACCTGTACTCCCTGTACAGCAAAAGCTGCAGTGTGAGCTCACCCTTCATTAGTCACAGGAGAATCCGCATGGATGAGAGTGGCTTTTTCCCCTCAGGGTGGAAAAAGCTTCAGTCAAAATTCACACTTCATTAGACACTGGATAATCGGAGCATGAGGCTCAAATCCATAGGCCTCATTAGTTCCCTTTCATTATTAAATTATTAACAGTTTCCCTGACAAAGCAGAACAAAGCAGCTGCCTTTGGACAGATATGGAAGAGTACAATTTATACTGCAGCTTATGGAGGACATTCAGATCAGTACATTTCCATCATCAGGGGAGGTAACTCAGGTTTCTGGGCCGATGCAGAAACTGCTGGAAATATTCAAAGAAATCAAATCTCTTCTGAGGTCAAAGCTGTATTTAAGATTTGCAAATGATCCCAAGGGCAACAAGAAGAGCTTCCACCACAAGTGCAAGAGTAAAAGACTGAAAACAGGAAATGTGGTCTTTTTCCTGAATGGGGCAAATGATCTGGCAATGGAAACAGATGAGGTCATGGCATCCAGAGCCACTGTTGCCTCAGGCATATCATGAAGGTCTCACAGATCTCCATGCTGAGAATTCATGGAGGAGAACCAGAAACAGGTGAGGATCAAGTCAGTGATTACATGGAGAATTTGACCTATAAACATTCATAGGATCAACAGAGCTGTATCCAAGCTGTTGAGGGAGCTGTCTGGTTTCACTGCAAGACTGCACTTTTATCTGTGAAAACTGGTGGAGACTGGAGTCTCCACAACTGTTGGAGTGTCTTCCAATGACTCTTGAAAAAAAGCCCAAAGGGAAACTGTTAGCTGACCAGCCTCACTGCAGTCCATGTGGAAGTCCATGTCCTCTTGGAACACTTTTCTGAACACAGGAAGGAGGAAGTGATCAGGAGCAGCCAGTGTGCCTCACCAACCTGATTGCCTTCTATAGTAAAATGACTGGATTTGTAGATGAGGAAGAGCAGAGGATATTATTTACCTTGACTTTTGCAATGCTTTTGACACTGTCTGCTGTCTTATATCCATATTAACACATTGTGGGCTAGATAGATGGACAACCACATGGGTAAAAACTGGATGATAGGACTCAGAGGCCAGCAGTTAAAGGACTGTACTCTCTTTGGAGGCCAGTAAGAAGTGGAGTGGTGTAGGGATCCATCCTGGGACCTGACCTGTTTAATGTCTGTAGGAATGTCTAGAGGAGGTGACACAGTGCCCTTTCATCAAGTTTGTGGATGACAGCAAATTAGTGGAGAGCCAGTATGGTCAAGGGTAGAGCTGCCACTGAGAGGGACTCAGGCTGAAGGAATGGTATGACAAGAACCTCATGAAATTCAACCAGGACAAACAGTATCTGGGACAGACTAACTCTGTGCAGGGTACGGCTCTGCGGAGAGGGGCCTGGGGTCCTGGGGGACAGCTGGGGTAAGCCCAAGCCAGTGATGAAGGCTAACAGCACCCTGTCAGCAGGAGCACAGCCAGGAGAGGGGGGAAGCAATTGCTATCCTCTATTTGGCACTCAGACCACATCTGGAATACTGTGCTTTTCCACCACCAGATAGTTGCTCTACAGTGCTGCTGTAGGCCTTTCCAAAAGGCCTTTCCCTCCTTCTCCTAGGAAGGAAGAGGGGCACAAACACCCACCATACCCTGAACTACAGAGGAGGAAACACAAAGCAAGGCCATGGGTACTCTAGTGCTGCAGAGAAAGAAAGTGTGTGCTTCCTGCAATGGGTGGAGAGTAGTGTTTCCAACTGGTGCTAAGGACAATTAGAGTTGCTGCCTGCTGTGAAGGAAGCACATTTTGTGTGCCCTAACTCCTCATTTGCCTTTTAGTCAAAGCAACTAATCCTACCTGGTGACACAAATAGCAGGGACAGTGATACAGGGAACCCTTGGACTGGCAGGAAAACTGGGATGTGGCCCAAGCTCACTTAGCCAGGCAAGGAGGACAAAAATATCAGTCCAGAGATTGAGCATGCAGCCTCTCTGGGTCCTGATTAGCACAGAAGTCAGGCAGAAACTTTGCCCTTCCTACGATACCTTTGTCCCACATCTCGTTCTGGTGAGTTGATGACACAGTTCAAAAGTTCCTGCTTCAGTCAGAAAGGAACAGGACATTAAAAGAACATCAGGCACAGAAATTATGAATGAAGTAAGGTATGTCAGGGACTAATAATGCCTTAGCCTGAAAAGATAAAAATGTGTCAATCTGGAAGGAAAGGCCGAGGCATAAAGTCTGTGGACATGCCATTGGTGTTTTAAGTGATAAACTAATTAAACACAGTAAAGTTAGGAGTGGTTCTAACTCTGGTGCCTTGCATTCTTTTTCACTTAATGGTTTTGGGCTTGGCCCAAGTTATTTAGAGATTCCTAGTAACTCTTCTAGAAGAGTCAGGATAGGAAAAAGTGAGTCAGTTGTAGAAAAAAATCCCTTAGTGCCAACATGTTTCTTTATAGTAGTCAGGAGCCTAACTCAGGAGTACTCTCTGTCATTCTCTGTTCTGGGAAAGGCTGGAAGGCCATTGTGTGGGGCAAAGTGCCAGGTTTCCTTTTGCAGGTATCACGCTGACTGGGGAAGACTTTGTCTGAACTGGATTCCCAAAACCCCCAATCACCTTGCCAGGGTAGAATAAAAAAGAAAGCAGCACAGACCTGGGAAGAAGAAGGAGAGGTATGAATGGCAGAAAGAATTCTTTTAAACCCTCTATAAAGTATGGGGATTGAAAACCCTAAATGTGGTAGAAAGTGTAGAAAATCAGCCATATGTGCACTGCTACAGGGAAAAAGCACACAATTATTGCATTAAAATCAAAATTAGAATTCTGATCATGTGACAGATTACTTAACCCCAGTTGTTTGCTACTGAAGCGTAAGTGCTAATGGCTAGGATATGACCTATATTCCACTCTGCCTCTTTAATGGATGAAACAGGACCATCATGTCCTAAAAAGCAAATATTTAAAAGCTTTTTGCAGTATTATAATTGTTGCTTACTTTAAACTGTGTTCAAACACACATTACCTACAGAAGGGTCCTTGGTAGTACATACCCCTGATTTAAACTTAATTGCATGCAGTGCACTGTAGGAAATAACAAGATGTGAATGTGAAGACTGGTAGCTGAAGACCTGTACAACCATGTAATGCCATGGATTTAAAAATAAACAATTTCTTGGAAAGAAAGCTTGAGAATTGCACCTTTGAGTTCAATTGTAGTCATGGAACAGCAGTAATCATGTTTTACACGGCAAAATGTGTTTCTTTGGAATAACTGATGTTCATCTAAAAGGATAGTATTGCCATTTTCATAAGTACAACATTTTTGTTTTGAAATAAAACATTACAAAAATTCACATCAACAAAGTGTTTGGCATATGCCATACTTAATACTTACACATCTGCTCTCAGCACTTGATAAATGTAATCAAAATGACCTCTGCCAGTGCAGTAAAGGCCAATGGTTCAAGTCGTGTGGTTAAACTCACACCCTGGAATGAAGCCTGAGGGCAGAGCAGCTTTCCAGGTTTAGCAGATAGAAGCTCTACATTCCCAGGAATTCACAGCTCCAGCTTTGGCCTGGGCTTTGATACCAGTGCTGCAGAAATTGTATCCACCTACACCTCATCTTCACTTTGGCCTATGCCTTAGAGCTCAGTAAGCAGTCCTTCTATTTTCCTTCTGTGTTTTTTTCACTTTGGCTCAGTCTTCCTTTCTCTTCGTAGTCTTCCTTTTCTCTAGGTGGTCTGAGAAGTATGCTGTGCATTTAATTTATCAGATTTCTGATTTACAAAGTTTCTGGCAAATGTTTAGAACTTCTCAATTCAGGCTGGAAATGGAAAAAGAAAAAAAGCAGTTTTCTTATAATGGCTTTGCTTCTGACACTGAATAGGTGCACAAATTGAGGTCTCTGGGAGAGATAAGTAAAGAACCATTTTCACTGAAAAAAAAGGAAAGAAAAGGAATAGAAATGAGACTTCAGAAACTTCTGGTTTGTAAGAGCTGTCGCGTAATGTAGTGGTTAGAACCACAACACAAAATAACCATGCTCATACAATGCATCATTATTTGAACAACTAGGAGATTTACTGTGTTTTAGACAATTTTCATGCTGTTAAAGGCAGCTTGGGTATGTTTGTTAACATTCTTCCCATTTTACAAAAACGAAACAATATTGGAGCCACATTTTTTAAAAATCTCCAGGTTTAGCTCCAAATGAAAAGCAACCCCAAACATAATTAAATGCAGAACTTTAAATGCCATTTCCATGTTTAAACAATGACTTTCTCTTGCTCAGTTGCTGGTAAATAACATTTGTTGTCCATTTACAACTAGAGTATTAAAAAAAGAAATAGGATGTCATGACTCCTAATTAGAACATTCATGTGGAACCGTTGCCAGCCTTCAAGATAAGTGCATGTATTTCTCTGGGTTCCCACAGTAACTGTTTTATAGCTGAGTTGGATTTGTTGCTGACATCTCTGAAACTGTGTCAACGTTTTCTTGAGGTCCTACCAGCCCTTTCCTGCCAACATCCGATTGAGAATTTAAGGGACCAGATTCTTTGAGGACTGAAACTGAGCAAGTTATGTCATGAAGCCACTGTTGTTCTTGTTCTCTGTTCCAGAGGAAGACCAGGATTAGTTTTTCTTTAGAGCCATAACAGGAAAATGTGTACTGTTTCAACTCCCTCCACCAGTCTAAGTGCTGGAAACCTAAGGAGAAAAAAACCCAGGGTTAATATTTTTTCTGTCTGTTTGATCACTGCCTGTGTAGCAGAATTTGTCCCATGGCATTATAACCACATTCATTGTAGGACTATTTTAGAAAATGATCAAGACTATTTATTTATTACTCCTGTAATATATAAATGAGTCTGTATTACTCATAGTGAACATATGCTTTGCTGTATTTTATTCTCATGTCAATGCAACCCCATTATTATAAATCAAACGGAGGATTTGACAGACTACTTCATTCATGTCTTGCTCACTGCTCCCACTGTTCCCTGAAACACACACAATGGGCCATTTATAAAAGGAACAAACTCCAACAGCTGATTTTACTTTGTTTAACAGCTGAGTGCATCTTGGTGTAACCCCAAAGATGTTTTAGCTTATTTGTTTTGACTAACAAACTTGTTAGCTAGCTCATGTAACACTTGTGAAATTTTAGTGGGTTGTTAGAAATGTATTTAGAACAGTTATAAGTCACTGATATTCAAGCCCTTCAAAAGGCACTGTGCAATATTATCAGCAAGAACTAAATATTCTATTTGAGAAATTAGAGGCACATTCCTTATCTGTTGTTTGAACGAGGAAAAGGGTGGCAACATTTCTCAAGCAATCACCCATACAAAATGTTTCCAGATCGAATCACACCTTTCACACTGAAGAGTGTCAATGACTGCAGTGAAGTATATTTCATAATGGAACAAAACAAAACATATTTCATAATGGAATAAAAAGCTACCTAAATATAAGTTTTTGTGACCAGTAATACATTTTGTCCTCATATCCTTCACATTGATAAAATATAATTGGAGTAGAGCTTGAAGAAGATTTCTTAAAGACACAATTTTCATAACATTTGTTTTAAATTACTCATTGCATTTTTTAGTTTTTTTGACTGCTTGTTCTAAAATTACTGATCTGTTTGTTTTATCATGTCTCAAGGAAATGCAAGAATGTACATGTAATAAAACTGTTATGATACTTGTTTGTGCACTTTGCATGCTAGCTGACTAGGCAAGCAATTATGCTAATCTAGCAGCTAAATGTATTTATTACTTGTGCTGGAGTTACAGCCACACCTGTCTGCTCTATCTCACACTAGGGGAGGGGAGCTCGGGAACAACAGTGCTTCTTCAATCCATGGAAAGTTTTGTAAGAATGTTCGTATGTGGCAGACCCTTTACTCTCCAAACATCCCAATCCTCAAATATTTGATATTAAGGATATTTGATCCACAGATCATTGGGAAGGACTTGCTGATTTTGAAATCTCTGTGACTGCTTTCCAGTCTTTGGTAGATACAGGGGCTTGTTCTAAGGGAGTCAGAGAAATTCAACTGGAAAGAAATTGAGTCATGTCATGTCTTCCATAGTAGTGTGAGGAGTTCCACTGTTCTGCCCTTGTAAAAGGGTCTTCTAGTAGTAAGAGATGAAGGATCTGCAAAGCATTAGGAATCATCTGGCCAAGGAGGGCAAAAGTTTTTTGCTTTTTCTCTTCTCTTCACATTCCCTCTGTGGGTCACCTGTACATATGGCCTTAACTCTCTTCTGAGCAAACCCAATAAGGGGCTGGAGGTGCTGGGAAGCAGAAAGAGAGCAAAGCTTAGGAGAGGTGCTATACTGTATTTCCCAAGAGATGCTAAAATTGGTATTTTGTGTAGAGGTTGGAAGAGGCAAGGTCAAGCATTGGGTCTTTCCTCATAAGCACCTTGGAGGTACGTTGAATCCCAGTGCCCATTTTTGCCAGGACTAGATTCCACATAAATCTGAGTACTTAGTGTTGAGCACTGGCGGCTCTGAGCTCTAAGCCTTGCTCACATCTCTGGAATAATTACTCTGAAGTCTTTGGGTTCCCAGCCAATAGAGAACAGTAGGCACAAGGATTTAGGTGGAATTTAGGCCAGCAGAGTCTGGGACTAAGATCAATATTTAGATTAATTGAAGGTGTTATTCACCCTTCTCTCCCCCTCATTTTGGATAGCTAGCAATCAGCATTTTCTTTCTCTTAGAGAGCTGAATATTTATGCAACCAGGAATAAATCTATCCCAACCTCCTCTAGGCTTTCCACAATTAGTCCTTCTAACTACACTCGGAGTTGAATCACATACCTTCTAGCAGTGATGTTCAGAACACAAGTGGGTGACTGTCAGCTGGCCAAACTTGCACATGCTTTGGAGTGCATCTCTGGTTTCCTAGGGAACCTCGCCTGTGTCCTCCTATGGTGTTCAAAGGCACCCAGGAGACATTTCATTACTGCCACTGTTCATGGTTTTGCATATCCCTAAGTAATCAACACATGAAAGGTGCATTTGCAATTTTTATTCTTGAATTTCTAAAGCAGTAAGATGAATTGCTGGCCATACAAAGCTGTTATACTTCTAGCTGTAAAACTCAAGAGCATTGCCTGGAAGTTTGAAGTTGAAGCTCTACCTTATTCATCTCACCTACACTGCCAGTAATGACCGGCTCTGACTGGCAGGCCACTGTTCATCCCAGCATCTACCTGTGGCTTTGTTCTGATTTATTTATCTCCTATTGTTCAGAACCAGTTATTCTTCAAAGATCCAAATCCGTCTCACAGCCCATATATCTAGTGTCATCCAACAATCATTAACAGCTTACCTCTTACCTTGCACAGTAGGCGAGCAGGCTGAACTTTCTCCAGGGAATCTTTAAAGTGTACAAAGTATCTTTGCTCAAGAGCAGGCTATTTATTTCTTAAAAGAAGAGTGTGTGTGTATGTAAGCACTGGATATTGAGGATATTGGCCAAAATCTGTTCAGTGAGCTTTTCTTTCAAAACAGAAAATACTCCATAGAGAGCAAATAGTTCTGGGGAAAGCAAAGGTTTAATTAGAAGATTTTCAGTCTTCATATGTACTCATTCATCCACCTCTGGAGACTCTGAGACCCCTGTCACACATGTAGGCTTGATATGCACCTTATCTTCCCTTCTTTACACATACTTGTCACAGATGTCTGAATGCTACATTTTCCATGGCAGGCTGAGGATTTAATGCTTTCCCCTAGAGGAGAGATAAGAGCTAGAACATGTGTAGGCAGCATTACATTTTCATTTGTAATCAGTGATGTGTAAAGTTTGTAAAAGTTTGTTGACAGTTGTATGATAAATTCTATCTCTATTAGAGGGCTAGTGGACAGAGTTACATGGCCAGATACCATTTTGTTTGAAAAAAAACTTCTCTCCTTTTACCAGTCCAGAAACATTCTCCATCACTTCTGTTTCCTGTAAAGAAATGCACAGCCTTATCGTTTTTCAGTCTTATTACTCTTTCTTATCATTCATATTTAATGTCTTTCTACCTTCTGTGTTGTAGCCATTTACATTTTATTGATTCTTGGATGCAATTTACAAGTCAGTGATTTATTATCTTTCACTTCTCTTTGTGCTGACAGGGAACATTGCTATTTTGCTAATTCTGGTGTCGTGTGAGGTAAATAGATTTGTGTCCAAACCCTGGGAAAATGTACAGTATGCATTTAAGCTGTGCTAATTGTTTTTACACAGATTTTTAGAAGAGTTGAGAAGAAAATTCACAGTTAAGGGTAACATCCCATTTTCTGTTCACGAAACTTGGTATTGAAGCATATGCAATTCATTCACTATCTGTCAGTGTTTAGAAGGCTGTGCAAAGTCTGGCACAAGAGAGGACATGAAACATTCAGGCCAGAGCTTTTAAAATGAGGTGCCAGAAGGTGGGTATCCAAGACTTTTGAGTTAAGGATGAATTTAAGTGCCTCTAAATTTAAAAATGGAATGCAATGGTATGTGTGCATAAAAATAATTTTTTTAACAAAAAACTGCTGAAAAGTGAGCCAGAATATATTGTGCACAGGGTAAGGTCTGGGGCAGCATTATAGTGTGTACCACTTTCCAAGAGCAGCAGCATGAGTAAAACCAGGGGACACACACAGCATGGGACAGGGACCAGCCACAGTTGCAGGGCACTGCTCAGTCTCCTGATGGTGGCAGCTTTCTGGTCTGAGAGATTTGTCACTCCTTCCACACCAGGCATTTCCAGAGCAAGGAAATTATCCCCTGTGTACAGTGTTATTTGTCCTACCCTTTGCTCCTCTCTGCTTTGTAAATTATTTTTTGTGAGGGACAGAATAGGGAAAATAGGCCATGGTAGTTCAGCTGTGTTGGCAATAAACCAGTTCCTTTTCTCTGGCTCACCTGACAACAAGGCTGGTGAGGCATTGAAAATCTCACAGATTGTTGCTGAAGGATCGAATTCATGATGAAATGGCTTGGCAAAAATTACACCAGGCAAAAGTGAGTTATTTGCTTAGGAAAAATAGTCATTTCCACTCCTCATGGAACATGTGTGCCTGCCGTTTCTTGGTTTGCACATGGAGGCTCTAGCTGGGTTCCTCTTGCACATCACAAATCAGCATTTTCTAGGAAGTTTCTCATTTTTGTCTGGCAGAGATGTTGTTACAGTGTGTTTTTTACCCATACTAGACCTTGCCTATTGCAAGTCAGTTACTTGTTGCTTCACAGCTAAATTGCTGCAACTCTCTCATCTTCGGGCTACATCTACAATCCATCCAGGAGCGGTATGCAGCTGCTCTCTTACTAAACGAGGTATTTTACCAGGAGCAGCAATTTTACAAGATCATCTGCTGGGTTTGATGTGAACAGCTTGCATAGGATTTACTGCATCCCCTCTCTGCTGTCAAAGAAGAGGATAGAGCACAGATTGCAATTCAGGATAATGGAAGGACACTTTCTGTGAGGAGCTCTCAGTTTTGGCATTTGCTTGAGGCTGTTTGGGGGCTGTGGGGAGGGGGGTGTTAATTATCAGGACAGGCTGTGAGTCTCCTCTGTTTTTCAAGGATTTCAGAAAGGATGGGGCTAGACCTGACAGCGTTCCCCAAATCTGTTGTGTTTGTAAAGATTTTTAAAAATATGACTGAAATACAATCCTGCGATCTCCAGCTGCTTGCCATAAACACTACCATGGCTCTCACCCGGCTTTTACACCTGGGCCCCACTACACTGAGCTTACAGGAGGTTCTTCAGGTGCTCTACACAGAAGCACATCACAGTACTTGACTGTTCCTCAGTCTCTCACACACTGCTTGACCATAGTCTCTCTCTGTCTTTCCAGTAAAAGAATTGGGACTTTGTGTAGAATTCATGTGTCCCAGCCCCACAGCTGCCCTCCTTGTGCAGTTCAGTAGCTTAAGCAAGCTCCTGCCTTGAACCTCAGAGCTGTAAGTGCTTGAGGGTTCTCATCTCATCTTTTCAGCCACCAGGGAGAGAGGAAACAGGCAGGTTTTCTGACTATTCCTAAATAAAATGAGCATGCTTGCCTGGATGGTGTTTCCCACTGCCATGATCAGGGACAGAATATGAGTCTGGGCAAGAAATTTGTTGTGTTCTTAGGTCTTATATCTGACAAAAGAAATACACTGCTCTAGAAAATAACCCAAATCTGCATAATGCCAATATGCAACTCTATATATTTCCTTGTTTAAATTTTGTCACTGCTTTATGGTGTTCTTTGAGGTTAAGTCTAACGTTCCCAAGATCCTCCTCTCTCACTCCTCCCCTCAGAGTTCTTCTCATCCCTTTCTCAGCTGGCTCAGCAGCTAAACCAAATCACTCTATTCTTCCACTTTCTTGTCATGTTTCCTTGTGTCTGTAAATCTCCCTAAGTCTCTCAAGCTTTGCTGTATTTAAGATCCCAGGTTAATACCTAATCTCTTTGTCCTGCTTCTAGTGGAAGTCTCTTCTTCCAGACCTTCTCCCTGAAAAGAAACTTTGGAGAACTAGTTTTTCTAAGCCTCACTGTGGCCTCTAGCCTGAGGACTAGATCAAAGGAAAAGAAAGCTATGGATGGATGAATCATCACTTTACCTGACCTGGAAATCTTAAAATGTATTGTCAGTGCTGAACTCATAATAAGAGGATAAAGAAGAGAAAAAAGGGGGGTTTTTTGAGTTGTCCAGAACACTCACTGAGAAGAAACAAACAGAACTCACTAAAAACTGGAGTATGTATGAATCGTATGCAATTATTAAAAAAAAAAAAAAAACAAGAAGAAAAAAAAAAAAGTACATCCTGATGCAGTAACCTAAAGACCTTGCCGAAATCCTGCTATTGATTTCTTGCTCTGAACTGGCAGCTGTTGAAAGTCAAAAGAAGTCTAATTCTAGAAAGAGAAAGAGTCTTTTGGTCATTCAACAATACCCAGTTCAATTCAATAGATTGAGCTACAAACACTTTCAATTGGTCTGCTTGTTGGGATTCTCTTGAATAGCATGAAGAATGTAGATTTTTCAGATAGTTGGGGAAAAATATAGAAGATTCCCTAGGGCATCTCAAGATGGGATAAAAAAGCCAAGAAAAAAACCAAAAGAAAATAAATTCAAGGCACTGCTTTGTTGCTGAATGAGGCCACACTTCATCCTGTATGTGGATAAAAGACAAGACAATTTCCCACTTCCCATTTCTGTTCTGTATTGCCAGGTTAATTGTTGTCATTGTATTCCCCACAAGAGAAGCTTCATCAGTAGTGCCAAATAAACCAGATTAGTGTTCAGGGGCATTTGCTGGAAGTGATGCCAAATCCATTCTTGATCCTAATTATATGAAATATGCTCCAATGATTTTCCACAAGGTGAATAAAAATAATGCCAGAACTGCTGCTTTCACTGAAGCTCAGTTAGGAGGTATTCACTAATCCCAAGGCATATCATAGCTGCTTCTGTGCAATTATATTCCCCATTTTATAAACTGATGTTTACCTAGAGAAGATGAATATCCTAATTCCTGGCACTGATACAAGAACGATATTGGGAGAGAGAGAAAAACATAGAGAAGGCCTGGCCCATATCCCACATTAGGCAAACTGACCTTTGGTTTCTATCTCCACAGAGGAGCTGTTGTATCTCTGCAGTTTCAAGCGGTACACACAGGAGATATACACTCCAATACAGTGTTCATTCCCAAATCTAAAAGAAGAAGTCAAAAGCCACTTCATTTTGAAAATAAAATCAGATTTAAAAAATTATCCCTTGTTAGTCATGGAACATTCCCCGCAGTGCACAATATCTTGTTCTGCGATGAATTTCAGATTTCCATGATGACTGGTTTGCACCAGCTGACTAAGAAAGAGGTATCTGTCAAAATCAGGCAGTCCCTTCAGACAATTGCAAATTCAGACTTTTGTTCTAACTATGGGAAATTCGTGCTAAAACTGAGAGGCATTCTGCTAGCATATAAGTACAATGAAATATGTGTTGATTGCATTTAAAAAAAAAATCCTTTACAGCTAAAAAAGGATGGGCAAACATGTTTACTGAAACAACACAATAACAAATTATATTCATAGTCTATAGTTGGTTTATATAGTAGTATCATCTTTCAAGATTCTCAAAGCACATAACACCTTTATTTTCTCTTTCTCAATTTAGAGGATTTTACTTATATGTAACCCACCTGTTTTCCTTCATGCCTTTATTTTTGTGGCAAGTCTGACAAAAAACGAAGCTAATATTAGAGAAACAGATGTCATGTTTCATTACTTCATTTACCCTCTTGCCATTTTTGAAGTTTCCCCTACTTCTGAAACTGCTGGGGAGACCCTGTTTATTGATTGTCTGATACAGAATCATAGAGTCATAGAATATCTCAAGTTGGATGGGATCCATAAGGATCATAGAGTCCATCTCCCTGTTCCTCATAGTACTACCTAAAACTAAACTGTATGACTGAGAGCATCGTTGTCTTGGGTTGCAATATGTAACCAAAAGTGTGTATTCTATTTGCCATCTGTTGAAACCGTTTGGGGTGGTGTTTTTCTTTATCTCTTGTATAACCCAGTCCTCATAACTCTGGAGGGGAGGGGGCAGGTGCCTTCCATTAATGGGCCAGCTGTTAAAACCAGGTGGGCAGTGTTCCTTATCTCTTCCACATCCATCCTCCCTCTGGGGGATATCTTCTGTTAATGGGCCATTCAGGCTCAC